>KZ063514.1:0-38949 GCA_002091835.1 Anopheles maculatus
TGTTTGTTTTTAATTGTAGATCATTATTGTTTTCTTATGCGCTGTGCAGCTGCATGTTTTGTTTTTTTTAACCATTAAGACCACTCTTGGAAGAGTGTGCGCGTGAATGTGGTAGCGTTTTAAAAGGCGTTAGCCGCTTTGAGCTTTTATGTATCGAAACCGAATCTCCTACGCGCTTGGTACGCTTGTGGCAGCTTGCTAAAGAATCTCGTTACGCAGTCAAAATGTTCAATCGTTCGAATCTTTAAACCTCTAGCTTATCAGAGTTTAACACAGCAAAGCATACAATTCTTGCGGATCTCAGCGATCTAATTACCAAGAACGGTATCCAGGTTAGGTCTTATTCAAGGGTGTAAGTAAGAGAAGGGTTCTTGTACATCTGTAAATATATGATCGCGTGAATGTAAGATCGCTGCAGCTAGGTGCTGGATTATGCTGCGTACGTTACACCGTAAGCATTCAGCGTCACACGTCAATATAATTCACTCGTTCATCTTGTACTACTGCCAGTCGAGCAATAATAAGCGAACTAAAAACATCGTGTTTACGTCGTAAGAGAATGATCGCTTCTTTGCTCTACATAGCAAAACCCAAATAACGCGTTTCAACTCTCGTTCTAGTATTATTATTGTGGGTACGTTTGAATACAGGAGACAGACAGAACACTCCACGCAAAAAACAGATCAGCCCTGATGTAGTCGCATTCGTGAAATAGCCAAATCTGCAATCAACATTTTTAACGTCTTGCGTTAACAACCGAAGCGCACACTACTGTGCAGCAAAACAAATCTAAGGGAACAAAACTTTGTATGGTAGCAATAGCAGAAGCAGCATTATATTTAATTGTGAACAGTAGATTGTAATGTGGACGGGAAATAGTTAAACAAAACCCTTACAACACCACCTAAAATAGCACAAAAAACAAATCCGGGTAACGCTAACCTAGCAATAGGCCACAATTTTTGGATGTCTTTTACGCCATTACGACCATCGTTTACTGTACATTCAACTCAAGTGCCAATCAGTAGAAAGAGAGTATCTTTACAAAAAACGGAACCGAAACCGTATTCGTTACATCCAATTTTTCAAACTAAAAGCAAGCTAAAACCGCATGTCAGCAGCTTCCGTTCATTGCCGCATAGATGGCGCTTTAATAGCAGCACAAAAGCTTTGGCAGGGTTCGACAACTTAGCAAGCAAGTGGAAGTAAAACATTCACTGCACGTGTGGGAAGAGCCCCGCAGGGAAGTCGTGACATTTTCTAAACATTTATTCTATTTCTTGTTAAAAAACAACTAGGTAGCTGTTTGTATACTAATATTGTGCACTACTTTTACGAACATTTTGCCGCTTGTTTCTTCCTTAACCTTATAAAGTATAGACTCTTGATCCTCTTAGCAAACAGTACATACTGCGTGAACCCCATCACACAGGTTAACTAGAAAACGTGCATTTCTCTAAAACCCCACTAATCGACTACCATCACAAGGCCTCTTAGTTTATCTGTAAACTGTAAACAAATACGTTCAAGCCTCTCGTTCAAAATTCCTTCCCCAATGTAGTATAGTGTTGTACAGATTAGTTCCCTCGGTGTGTCCCTCCTTTATTATATGGCACAGAAGCGCATTCGTGTGAGTGTGTGTACGTGTGTGTGTTCGCACTAGCAGAAGAATGTTGTTTTTCCTTTTTTTTTAACTTTATCCCTTACGCTGCCGCCCCAAATCAAACGCGGTGTGTGCGAACCTTTCAACTAATTATCGCTAAAAAAAATTATTCTCTCAAAGAAACTCTTGACCAATTTTTTGTCACCATTCGTCCAAGGAATCTAAATTCCGCACTAATTTTACTATTGTTTGTTTGATGATAAAAGAAAATTATGACAAAAAAAAAGATCTATTTACTAATATCAACTATCTATCACTATCACGCGATCGCGAAAAAAATCTAATAAGAAAAGCGACTATTAAATCATGTTACAAAGTTAGGCAGGAGGAGTTATAAACTAGATCTGAGAACACAAAAAAGACAGTAGCATGGTTAAAAGCGCGTTCAAAGGATGCTGGAAGCAACAACCGAAGTTAGGTAGAAAAAAAAATGAAACGAACATCCTGATCATTGGGCGCCCTCTTACTTTCTCTTCACACCCACCAATCGCGACGCGGCGAAAGGAAGAGGGACATTTTTTAAGGTTCAGTAGATTTTGCCAGTCTCTTTCATGTAATAGTTCTGTATGATTCGCATTGGCTAAAGCTAGTCTTACCTTCGAATCGAATTGAAAGCTTCAAAACGTTAGCAAACAGTCTCTCCCGATAGAAAGTGTCCCGTACAGTGGCCATCGTTTTGCCCTTTCGCAAGCATTGCTCTAGATAGTGCTATAACTGCAGAGACAGAGAGAGAGAGCGAGAGAAAGAAAAGGAAAAGAATCTGTAAGAAGCGTTTTCGTGTATCTACAATACCAATCGATCCGAATAAAGATTACAAAATGGAAAGACCATTTCACGGCGCGCGTTGTGTTTGACGCTGCTACTTGGTCAATGTCGGCGCCATCGGGTGAGTGCGTGTTGCGTAGTGTCGTATGTTCGATGGGACTTCTATAAAATAATTCCCGTTCAAACACTTGTGCTAAATGAGTGTCATCCACAAGCGTCATCAGCAGCAATTATCGACTAGAGAGACGATTATCATCGAGCCGTTGTGTAAGCGATGTATTGAGCATTACCGACAAAATCGTACTAGTTACTAGATGAAGACACCAGATAAGACACATCGTTTCGATAAATGTGTTGAAGCTGGTCCACTGAAGTAGTCTACTTTAAACGAACGGTTTAACGCCATTTTTGATATAGTTAAAACTCAATTAATTGAAAAGCAACCAACGAATACGTCTGTGTCCTTTTCGTGCAATAGTAAATTGTACAGGAGCGTCACGCCGTGCATCCGCTTGTCAATAGGACGCGATAATTAATATGGCCCATCACGGCACAGCTTGAAGTGTCACTTAACTGGTCAATCGATCTTCCACAACAAGTCCAATTGCGAAGGAATAACAGCAGTTTAACACATCCTGCTGGTATCTCGTAAAACTCCATAAATGTCTCAATTAGATAAGCGCGGTGATGTCTTGTCCCCATCAATGTCTTTACGGTACTAGGGTGTATACCCTTAACCTTAATTTACCACCTCTACTAATCACTCTCACGCAATTCGATTTATGTTGAGATACTATGCGGAATTCGTTGCAATGTAGATGTGAAAACCGCACACACATACAAATTAAATGCATTTTACGGTTTTGCATGGCGCCTGTAAGGTCTGTTTTAAGGATATGAATCATTATATCATCAGCCCGGTACCATGCAAAGAACTACCTCCGCGAGCCGAGCCGTTGCGCAACAAAGGTGTTGATGGATGAGGCACCGTTGTTGTTTATCCTTTATTTTTCGCTCTAGACATTCACCGTACCGCTTTTACTATGCATGCGGTCGATCATAATCGGTCGCGTTTATGATTACGCTCGCCCCACACCTTGTCGCAATGCATAAAAATGTCCAAGCAGATAGCTATGGACTGTCCCGACGTCATCAATGCTGATGGCGTGCACCATCAAGATAAGGAACGAATAGAACTCTTTTTCGAAAATGAACATAGAGTTCTACAACAATATTTTCCTTCAGCAAGACTTTAATTTTGATATTGCAGGATAAACGAAGAGTAATTACATCGTTCAAGATGAAAGGACTTGAGCGTACAACCTTCAAACAGCTCCAGCGTCCCTCGTGTTTCAGTGAATCCCTAATCTGTGATTGACACTGCGCCAAAAAACGAGGCACCGGCTCTGCGGAACGAACGACTAACCACGATTAGATAGCAGCTTTATCGATGTTCACGTTCCATTGCCGTTGCGTTGGAATTCGTACGAGTTCGATCGGTTTTTGTCACGGCCGTACAGATTCTGCCGGAATGAAAATGTTTGAAGATCTTCTCATCTGTGCTGTGATTCATGATACTTTTGTTTTCTCTCGAAAGGTTTTGTTCCGTCGCAATTCGAGCTTAATTAGGGACTATCGAGAAGATCGCCGAATGTGGAGCATGCGAGGCACAGTCAACAAACTGGTTAACAGCATGCGGCGAAGTTATTCAACCTTCTAGGCTCGGCTGTTTGTGCAAACAAAGCGTATAGGTAAGTTTAATTAATACCTTTAATATAAAGTGGGGTTTAAAAGATATTTTACAGAACAAGATTTAAAGGAATTAAAACGTCTTCTGGAATTATCTTCGAGTAGGACAACTTGATTATCAATTAGCAATATCCTATCAAAATCGCATGCATCGGTTAGTAATATGGCACATCTTTCAACGCCTATAGTTGCAAACGGTCATGGATCCGTCAAACTGCTTGGAGATTAGGAGATAAGTTTACAATCTGGAAAGATCACACATGGCACGTCATTTCGAAGTCACGTTACATTCGAACGTAGTTAATAATTAGTTTGTAGAGGCTGAGAAACCCTAAAACAGATGAGATCACCGAAGCATTTGTCCTGAAGACATCCGGGAAAGTATTGAATTCTCTTCGGTCTTTTCGTAGAACAGGCTCCTTAGATGAACTCCTTTTGTGGATACTTGTTCGACGAAGGCCTTTTCGACGAGGACTCTTTTACTAGGTTCATTTGCCATTTTTACTTCGTTGTGATCCCTTCGACGAGGTCTAAACGCACTTGAAAGAGACTTCTTAGGCCCCCTTGGATGAGGGCTCGTTGAACGAGGACACTTTCATCGATATCCCTTAGCGGACAATACGCCTTTTTGACGGCGAAGCCTCTTTGTTCTACCAAACGTTCTTACAATCACTCATCCCAGGACATCCCAGGACAGGCTCATTATGTCTAGACACTAAAGCATTTTATATCTTTACGCAACTAAAGGCATATCTTCTTTATGTCGAGCATTAGTCCTCAGGATAGAACTTGCTGCGCTTCAATATACAAAACAACACGCTCTTAAAACAATGCATCACAGAGATCAGCTTGGGGGCATTGGGGCAACGTAACGTATCGACACAGTGTGTAAGTGTGGCGTTGATGTCACACCCCACCACCGGCTTTGAGTCAGTCAACTTAATAATACGCGAACCTGGTGCAATCCGGTTATATCCCATTCATGCTTGACTGCCACATGCGTGCTTCATTATGCCAATCTGTTGTGTGAGGTGTTTTGTGAATGGGGGAGAAGGTGCGTGGCCGGGTTTTTGACCACCGGATACACCGTGCTGAAGACTTGCTACTGCGCTAATAAGAATTAAGCGTTGTTGTTTTCTGCTCGACTTAAGATGATCTTGAAAAATAAAATTTTTTGTTAAATTAAATCTTATTGTTTGAAACCGAATCACATTAAACGTTACAAATCAAGCATTCAGAAACCAACTACACAACCATCTAGCAGTATACGGTTTACTGCCAGACCCAAAGTACAGTTTGTTTATCTCGTAAATACGGCACACGCCGTGTAAGAACCTGTCTCCCATCTTTAATTACAAATCCGAAGCAGAGTAATTCAGTGCAGTACAGTTGTGATGTGATTTCTCGTACGCCTACACGATCACACAGGAAAATATGTGTGTGTCTCAAGGGCAGTGTAGCTGGAGGGTGAGACGGCCTAAATAAATCCAAACGGTGCTACGAAAATGTAAGACAAAATTATTTGGCAACATAGCTGAAGTCTATCGAGACTAAAAATACGTTACAAAATAAGGACGTGACTTGGTTGGTCCATCAAGCAGTGAAGAGTGTTTTTTAAATGGACGCTGGATATCTTACAGTATCGTCAAGCTATTCTTGAAGTTATCAGACAAAAGACTTTCTATTTTTAAATAACCACAAACTCATCTAGAGATATTGCATCGTGTCCAACGTACTATCAAACCTTCCTATCAACAGCTTCCTGTTGTAGCACACCTTTTTTTCGCGCGCTCAGACCCTGCCGCATCCAGAGCGTCAATAATTACGACAGCTGAACGTCTCCCGGGCCAACAAAGCCAATATTATAAGCCTCCCCGTGTTGCACCGTCCAGAGCAGCGAGAGATCCCACCGGTAGCCTTTGGATGCACCCGGCTAAAACTGAACGAAACTAGTTCCTCCCGACGCAAGTCAGTCGACCCAGCTCTCTCCAGGTGAATCTGAGATCAGCAGCAGCACGGTGACTTCGCATGGTTGAGTTAAATATCTTGAGGGACACCAACATGCCGAACCGAATCAAAACAATCGACACCGGTGGGGGGGATGAGTTGCTCCACATCCAAAAGACCAAAATGCATCCAAATGGGTAAAACAGGTTTTTGGAACAACAAAAAAAACTACATATGCTTCTGAGAAACGATTTAACCCTGACCAGACTACGTGCAGCACCACGAAGGCCGCCAATTTTTGGAGCCCTTCATTATGCGGGAGCTTCTGGGTGAAGAGAAGGCAGAAAAGGGAGAATGTGGAGTGCGTGACCGGTAAGGGTTGTAACTTTTGGAAGGGCATGGGCCCTTTTCGGATGACGAATCACAGACGATCGTCAAAGCGCGCTAATCGTACAGTGCGTTACAAAAAAACTGTTCATATCTTACATTCAAATGCGGTTAAAAGTAACAATAACAAAATATCACTAGGACTTTAAGTCAGCAGAGTTTCCACTAAACATAAACAATATGAGTACCTAAGGTTGGGCAATTTTGAATATTAAAGCTTGTTTCAAACAAAGAAGATCAATCGTTCAAATTACATTACTATCTGAACCATTCCCAAAACCGGTTCCATTATCCAGAACTACTACCCGTTACAACACGTTTCCATGTGCATGAGATAAAAAAATAGTACATCGATTTCCGCAAATTGTGCCTTACCTGACCATTTTATGAGCTACCCTTGGTCGTCGCTCTTATCAGCCCAGTTTTGAACGTTCGTGTTATCAATCACCGGTGTTCGATTAAACGTACCGTACCGGTGACGTCACGCTACTCATCACTCGTCGACAGCACAGGCAGCCAAGCGTCTTTTGCGTGCCGTACTGTGACGGACTGGCATGTCGTCTTTATCAAAACGATTAAGTCGCGTTGCGTACGTGTGTGGACGATAGCAAGAGAGAGAGCGAGCGAGTGAGAGAGAGCATTCGATTTAAAGGGTTTCTCAGCTGCTCGTTGATCGTGCGAGAGACGTTGGTGGGAAAGTTTTGCAAACCATTTTATCGAACAACTCCTTCTGATTTTTACTAAACCTTTCACCAGAACAAATAACGATAGTGTGCTTCGTACGCCACACAGTACAACACACTCAGGTAATCACACTTAAGTAGTTGGTAGTAGTAATCACTGCGAGCGCCACTCATACACTAACCCTGCAACGATTGCCGCTCTCGCTCACCGTTCGCATCGGGAATCGGTTTCCGAAAACGCATCGTAAACAGGACTGGCTCGATCTAACAGCTGTCAATTGTCTCTCGGTCGTCCACATGTGCGTACGCTCGTCTGGCCGCAAACGCGCGTCCACCAGCAGTAAGATCCGAGCCGCCCAGTTCCGTCTAGGGCTGGAGTAATCTGTTTCTAATAGTGTGCTAGTGTCTGTGTGTCCGTGCCTCGTGTATGTGTCTGGTGCTGCTGCTGCTGCTGCACAATCTCATCTTTTCTAATCCCACTTTCGAACCGCCGTTCCGTTCAGACACGAGAAACAAACAAAACGTACAAACCAGTAACATAAATCGTAGTTGGCGGTGTGCGTTCCTTCGACTTCCCAATGTTCTATAAAGTTTGACAGTTTGCACATTTGCTTGTTTGTTGTTGTTGCCCGCGGAAGTGTCTAGTGCGTGTGTTCGATTTTTCGAGTTCCAAACCCTTTTTTGCCCGCTAGAGCTTTGAGTATCGGTAGACTCTTTCTTCATTAATGGTACCGCAACTAATGTAGTGCAATTAATGTACAGAAGAGCGCAGACAATAGCAGCATCGAACGTACTTATTTCATTTATTTATTCACCTTTAACCCTGGCAGCATTTGTAGCAGCAGTTCTTGAGCGTGATCGGTGTAGTGGCAATTGAAGTAGTGAGCGTAGCCGTAAGAAGAGTACGTAAATCTCTCACACAAGAAAATTACAAACATACACGTGAAACCTTAGTGGAATTCCGGATCATTAGTACGGCTCAAGTATGCCTGAAAAGCGCGTTAGTCAAGCACGGATCGTGCGAACGTACGAGTTTCCAACCAAACCGGAGAAGCAAACACTCGGCCAGTATCTCTACAACACGCAGGATGGCAAAATTCTTGGCCGAACGGCGAAAAACTGGGGTAAGTAGTGTGTGCTACACGATTGGCGACAGTATCGCAACAGGGCCTTCGGTAAAATAGTGATGATCCTCTTCATTGGGGCTTCTCTCGTCCAATCCGAGTAGCAGCGGTGTAGAAGGCCTTGGAAGTATTTGAACACTTCCACACAGCCTGCTTAGCTCGTCCCGTTGGCTGATAACGTTATCATCAAACTAGGGTTGCGATGAAATGGTTTTAGGACCGTTTGCTTGGTTGCGGATGCATACACGAGTGCTCCCGATGCCCGCGTAGTGCCCGTGATAAGGAGCCACCAGAGTGAAAGAATTATGCCTCACCTCAACGCTCACTCCTCGGGGGACTCTGGACTTCAGCTGGTTGGGTGTTTCGGTGGGTTTGCAGTAGGTCGTCAGAAATTGCAACACCAGCGATGCGCCACACACATACGGTCACATGGTTCTTGGTACCTTGGCGATCAAGTGTATGCAGCATTCATGGGGCCTACTTTACAGTTTACACTTGAAAGTACTTCAGGCACGTGTCATAATTTGTAGCAGCGAAATGAGCCCCATTGTGACATTAAACCCGTTGTTGCTCCAATCAAGCGTTCGTGCACTTAATCGAGGCTGATTACTATTTCAACGGTGAAAATGTAATGGAGATTCCCCAAAGTCACAGAGGAACTTTGTTGTTTGATTGGTAAAGGAACATTTCAACAAACAATAACCTCTGCGGGGAAATCGGAACAGTTTTGCAAACTCATAACACATGCCTGGATTTCTCACAGGGATTCGGACAGTAATTTCGCCATCCCATTCCAACGCAACGTCTTTCGTTAGGACGTTAATGCTAATGATCGTCCATGCGTATTGATTATCACTTTGTCTATAACTTCGAATTGGTCCATGAGATGGGATGTTGTTGACACTGGATACGATTCGCTGTCCTCGCCATTCTCTAAAATCGATAATATGTCGTCTAATTCACACACTTTGTTTTGGAGCTATCTTAACTGGATCGAGCTGGATTCTTCGAACTGGATTTATCTCGTTAATGATGGATGCAGATTTTTGCTCTTTCCGATGCCAAGAAACGGCGCATCCTTCTAATTATCTCTTCCTCAACCTTGGCCACTGTATCAGTACGCTCGGATCTCTAGTCTAACGCAACTAGATGATCGTGCGTGTGAAGCAACCAATGTGTACCGATCTACTTCCTACGGATATCTCAATTACTCCAGCAAACCCAACCACTGTCTGGCACAGTTTTGGAGGTTAGCAGACCTAGAAGTCGAACAGCTTCGGAAGTGGATCATCACGAGCACATCTCGTAGCACCATCCCATCTGGCAGTCTTAAGCGGTGTCTAAAAATAAACAACGCGCCAAAAATCCATGCGCCTCGTTACTAATCGCTCCATTTCGTCGCCCGGTGAGCCACAACTATAATTTAGCACACCCAACAGGTGTCTTCGGTAGGGGCCCCGTGCTGTTCGCAAGAGTTTGGTAGCGACGCCAGAATCGAACCAAGAGCATAGTGGCAACACATGCCGAACCAAGGTCAATAAACAGTGTAAATGGGTCGTTGTACGTTTTGCCGCTGTAATGGAGCCGAACTTAGTCAAATAGAGGGCCTGGCAGGCAGGGCTGCAGTTGCAGATGTTTGTTTAACGGAAGACGGATAGCCGGGAGTAGAATTCTTGAAGCAACTTTGTTGAATTACTTTTCTGTTGTCGCTTTATTTGCCCCAGTATTATGTCTGCTCTGTCTGTAAGTCTAACGACGCTCCATAGCAACATCTTCCTAATCTTATCATGCTCTGGTCCTAGCTACGGATGAATCATTCATTGAGAAGCGAATCCGGGAAACGCGATTATGCTTTTATTTCGCTAGCTTTCTTAGTGGTCTGCAACGGCAAGAGGGAATTCCAACAATTGAAGACACCAATCCCCTAACCGCCTGCATCTTCATTTCACACGAAACCGTTCTGTTCCAGCCGGCAAGATATCTGGCGTTATCTTGATGGCACTTAATTCGGTCGGTCCCTGTGTGTTTGTCTCACCGCTCGCTTGCCATTTAATTAGCGGATACGCCAGTTTCGGCTGCCGACCCTCACTGTTTGCGAAGTGGTAAAAGTGTGAACAAAACCACACACACGCACACGCACCGGCTGGCGACAGAAACGGAAGAACCCGGACGCGCTCCGTCCCGAACATGCTCACCTTCCGACTCGAGTGCATCGGCTCGAGATTAAAATCGACATTGGTGTGTTGTTGGTCCCTGTTTAGGGACCTCTCGTAGACATTAAATTAGCAATCGGAAGGAAATGCACCACATCTCGAATGATCGATCCACGGGAGCAGAACTCGGACTGACAGTGGGAGGTATAGTAGTTTGCGGATCAGTTTGTTTACGTAGCGCTGGTTATAGGGGTGGAGTCGGCTGGATGGCTGGAGGAAAAGTAAATTCGAACCGTGTCTATATGATGAACAAATTAGTGATCCAATGATAGATACGCAGTGGTGCGCAGTATTTTTGATTATCGGAGGCGTTTCGTGTGTCCCACGAAAAATGAAGAGAAAAGCTTAGCAAGGAGTAGTGTAGCTGGAGCAGCGCAGTATATATCGCGAAATGGTGTAAATAGCATTTTAATGTGTATGTTTACCTTAAGGGGGAAGTCTTTTTGAGTTGGAGTGTTGGGTAAACAACACATCATGCAGTAAGTCGTGTCATCAAACTGAGGCTTAGTTGAGGACGACCTTCACCTAGTGTTTTGTGGTACTGTTACTGTTTCATCTGAAAAATTGTCGACTTTAGTCATCTCTTTAGTGACATAAGTTGCCTATATGCGAAAGAAAGACAGTGTTCTGTTCTAGATCACTACTATCGTCCACCTGCCATTAGAACACCCTTGCTCACCTACGCTAATACGTGTTAAAAATGGTCATAAGACTATCTATTATCGATCGAATCGTTCGGTGTATCGTTATAATAGTATGGAAATAATACGACAAACAACAAGTTACCTCCCGATATACACCCATAACGCTCAATCGAGCAATCTCAATCGAGGTGCTATAATTACGATCAATATGCGTTCGGAGCAGCTTCATCTGCATACAAATCAATGCCATTTTTGTTTTCCATTACGTCCATACTCGTCAAAACTGCATCTCGATCTCGGTTGGGTGGGCGATGGCAGGTGACGGTGTCACTCGTACATGGCCGCCACAAGCGCACACCCTCGCACACTTACCTTGGAATGTAGCAGGTACGATCGCGTGGGTAGAACGTTACGATGAAATGAAAATGTTGGGAAATTAGTGGCAAAATTCCTCGCAAAATGCTCGAATTGCTCACCAACAGATAGAAGAGACACTACCTGACACAATGTTTCGCACAAACAGATAAAGAACCTTCAGTTTTGTTAGGTCAGCCAAATAATTCACACGTGCAAATGACGATCTCTGGTTAAATTTCACCGACTTTTCTGTAAAAACAATTGCAAACGTATTACCAGGGTGTTATAAGGCTCGTATGTCTGGTGTGCGGAAAGAGCTGTCTTCAAAACAATACACTTTCTCCTTCTTCTTTCCCTGCGTTCCCAAACATGCACCGAACAACAACTACAACCATCCATCGACGGGAGCTAAATTTAATCATCCAATTTCAACCGGTGTTTGTGTCCGCTAGCTTGCTTGTTTGATAGCACACACAACACAGATAGGTGGCAGTGTAATACTTTTTCGTTGTCGTGTAACCTCACCTAACCCTAAGCTGGTGATGCCCACCGACACGGAAGGAGTGCATTCGGGTGGGAAAGACGGCAGAGAGACGATATTGCGATTGCATCGAACCGGATACGGGTGGTTTTTGGTTTCTAAATATACATAAACACCGTTTAAGTCTTCTCCGCCTCGAAACACGGGTATGGGGCGTCGATGTAGCGGACTGTTATTGTGGCGGTTCACTATCTGTTTACCAAAACTATTGGGTTTTGATAGAAGGAGTTGAAACTAGAAGCTCGCAAAGCTTTACTTCTTAATGCAAACCGGTTCACAGTAAAGTCTTCTTCAAGCTCCACGTTCAGGTGGATAGTTCTGAGGCACACGATAAACAGATTGTCACTTCCGATGATGTTAATAGCACCTTCCAGCATTAGAACCTCATGATGCATTTGCAAAATAGTCACCAATTAGAGCGATATTAAAGTACCATTACGCCAAAGGCTCGAACGGTACCGTTCGTTGATGCATATAATTTACAGCCACCCGATAACGAGTGCAATCCCGTCGCTGCAACTGCACCACTGTGTTGATCACATTAATTGTTGTCTGCGCGCTGACAATCAGAGACTGGACTGGGTCGTTACTATGTGCTCTTTGATTAAGATACCTTCTGTTGACGGTTGATCCACTTATCGTTGATATCGGAACGATACACGTGTCGTGTAGAATGTCGTGCTGAGGTCGTCGAGTAGATATGAACATGTTATGCTTCTGATTTTAAGGAAGCAAGGTCTATGGCTGCATCCGTACGTCGGTCATGCCCAAGGAGTCTCTGTGGACCATCTTGTAGGTCGTGATGTAGACTTTCTCACTGATATCGCTTACGAAAAAGGATATATCTATAATAATATGATCATCCAAGCTCTTTTTCCTCAAATAAACCCTATAACATTCCTATATAATCCATATTAATCTGATGTTTATCTTCTCTACCTTTTCCTTAGCTCAACTTATGCTGTTCTATGTCTGCTTCTACACCGTACTGGCTGCCCTCTTCGCCATCTGCATGCAAGGACTTCTGGTCACGCTAAACCATCAGCACCCCAAGTGGCAGCTGGATGAGTCCCGCATCGGTACGAACCCGGGTGTCAGCTATCGTCCCCAGCCAGAGGATGCGGAAGGTATCAATTCCATTCAGTACGTTGCCGCCAACAAGACGGACGTGACGCAGTGGGTGGACATGATCAACGATTTTCTTGGACGTAAGTTCAAAGGCTGGTTGGGAAATGGTGCGAAGCGTAGAGTGATTCATTGTGGGCGATATCTTTGCAGCGTACGCGGACCACACACTGCTGCCCGGTGGAGGCAAGAACCAGGTCATCTGTGATTTCAACACACCACCCTCGAGTGGAAATGTGTGTGCCTTTGATGTGAAGAACCTTGGCCCATGTTCGGCATCGGCAGGATACGGATACAACCGTTCGGCGCCTTGCATTTTCATCAAGCTCAACAGAGTAAGACGGGGAGGATAATCGCTGCGCTTCCCGTTCGATACTGATACTGATTCATTAATACTCCTCACAGATTTATGGCTGGCAGCCAGTATTCTACGAAGATGTGGATGATCTCCCGGCCGAAATGCCCGACGATCTAGTGTCGCACATCCGATCGCTGCCGGCTCCCGATCGCCGACAGGTGTGGATCACCTGCAAGGAACTTACCAACAGCGACGATAACCTACTCGGCCCGGTCGAATACCTGCCGAGCCAAGGTTTCCCAGCGTATTACTACCCGTACATGAACATCGAGGGCTATCTAAGCCCACTGGTGGCGGTACATCTTGCCCGTCCGAGGCGTAAGTACCTCCGCACACGTAATCTCTCGCCGCATTACACTATCTGTATCTCACCCGTTGGTATTTTTTTTGCCGTTCCCTCTCGATTGCAGCAAAAACGACCATCAGCATCGAGTGCCGTGCCTGGGCGAAAAATATTGTGTTCCGTGGGGGAAGCCGCGAACGAACGGGTTCGGTGCAGATATCGCTGCGCATCGATTAGATAGCGATGCGGTTGAATCCCACCCGGCGACCACCGAACCGTTTTGGGAGGACATTCAAAAGCGAATCACCCGCACCAGGTCTCCCCGTGTGTGACAATGTCGAATCGTTGTTTTCTTTGCCTTAGTTTTGTTTTTGTTAGGTCGATTCGCGGTACATAATGGTGGATCAAGCTTAACCAATGGGGGGGAATGGATGCCCACGTACAATATGAAATTGAGAAAAACGATGTCACACAAATGCAGCAAAAACAGAAAACACAAAATCAGCGAAAACCCATCGTCCTTCACCACACCACACATGTGCTATGAAAGAGTTTACTTAAACGTTTTAGTCAAGTGAGAGAATAATAAAAAAAAAGGTATAGTAAAGTATGGAAATAAACTATTTAGCGGTTAATTTATGTACGATAAGTAGCGGGTGTGTGCACGAGAAACAAGAAGCGAAGCGTTTGAAAGCAAGCCGAGCTTGAACGTGAAATGTTTCATGCATACAAGCGATGAAAAGTTTCACCGAATCATCGTGGAAAGCACCTTGTGAGAGCGCTCGTTCGTTTTCATTCGGCTATTTTTAGATTATAAAACTGTTAAACCTCCTTATTAAGAATAGTCTAAAACAAACGCATTATTAAGTAAGTAAAGTACAGATTTGTAAAGCTTCCATTAGTACGCTAAGAAACATTTCCCAAACATAGTTCATCGTTTCTGTTTCAGTTTGTGGAATTGGTTTGAGGGTTTATTTCTGTCTTAGTTGGTTTAGTTTGTGATAGGCGAGAAAATCTATATAGTACTGGAAATAGATACGGTCGCGCTACTGCTACACATCCCGTACACGTCGTGTGTCTTTCTTGCATTACCTTGTCTATCTTTCGCTCTTTCTCGATCGCGCGAATACTTTGGGAAATATTTTTTTATGAACTAGTTAACGTTTTATCACGATTATCTTATCCTCTTGTCCTGCTGTCCTTTTCTCAAAGATCTAAGTGTACGAGTGTGTGTGTCTGTGTTCCTTATTGCTTATTCGACATAACAACTGGTGTAGGGTACGGCATATTGTGTGCTGCGTCACGTACACACTCACATCTTTAACCCTACTTAAAGCATTTCTTCGCATATCGCTTAGTTTAACGATCTCTCGATCTGCTGATCACGTCTTGTGGTTCACTTGTGTTATTGTGGGAATGATAATACAATATACGTCTACTATCGTATGCCCTATCCGCAGCATCTTCCCCCATCCCGTGTCCCGTTCTGTAGTATGCTTTATTGTCAAATCTTTTGCATATCACTCAACCGGATTGCTTGTATTGCTTTCTTCACCGAGGCATGTTGCTGCTTTGCCAAACATTGTCCCAGTTCCTTGTTGTTTCAGTTCCATCTCACACTGGTTGGTTTTGCTAAATAATGAACGGAAAAAAGTGCAAAGTGCTAGCTTGAGGCTTTCGAAAACCCCAGGAGGAACTATTTGCGTCTAAACAGGCAAATGATTGTAGACGGACTAGACTAGCCGCTGGACACTGATGAGCACGTTCTTAGCTCATCCTCTGTTGGTCTCATCACAAAAAGTTATCACAAAATACTATCCGGTTGCTCAATCACTACCACTGGCGACATCATTATTGTTGCTGTTGCACTCATCTTAGTTCTCTCTCCAGGGATCCGTTTCGCGGTACATCCGATCGACGTTTTCTTGTAGAAGTTTTTGTTGCTCTACAAGTAAACAGTTTCAATTGGTCGGTGGTAGAAGTTGGAGCGATTAGTTAGGTATGCTTACCTGGTGCTAGGTTGGCGATTACACTCTGCTTCACAAGGAACTCATTGCACAACTCCCGCGATAATCCGAATGCGTGCATATTACACGTGAAACTCCTGACAAGAAACCAAATACATTAGAATGCTGTCAAGTTGTTGGCGTTAATACCCCACATACCCTAACTGTCCGAAGCTTAGATTCTGATGGTAGTGTTTATCCTCCTGAAGCTCAGCCGGATCTGTGCGATCGCAAGCACTCGTAGAAGAGGACCTCTCCATCTCCGGAACAGTAAGGGTAGTCGCACTCATCGCACCCTCATCCGTACACCCAAGAAATGGGTCTGCTGCGTTAAGAATTGTGCTTCCCTTGACGACATGTTTCCCCTGTGCCGTTGGAGCACTCGGCGAATGTTTAACCGTCGGAGGCACCGGCCGATGCTTCCTTTCCGTCTGCAGTGCATCGAAGAAGGCCGCATTCCAGAAGCGCAACGTTTGCCAGATCGGTTGATCGCGCAGATAGGTGTACAGGTACTCCCGGTACGGATCACAGCCCGGTACATCGACTACGAAGAAATAGAGCTCGCATTATTATTTCATCACCCAACGATGAGGACACCTTCAAGATTACTTACTATCATGGTAAAAGGTAAAGCACATGTTCATAAGCGTTTTGGCCGGAGAGTAGTCCTCGCTTTCGGCACACTCAAACAGCACGATCGCAAAGTATTGGATGAGTGAGTAGAACGTCGATTCGTCCACACGCTTCGTTTTTGCGCGCTGTGCATTCACCAGCCGTGAAAACCATAGCCTTCCCGTTTCCGTCTAAGAAAGATATTTGCCAAATATTTGCACAGATCAAGAAGAATTGCTTGGCGACAAACAACCCACAAACTCACCCTTGCGTACTGTCCAAAGTCCGACTTGAGCTGCAGCGTGATGCTGGAACTGTCGTGGAAGAGAATGCGCACGAATCGCTTCATAAAGTCCAGTACCGCTTCCTCCGACTGGCTGTCCAGGCTGATGGACGATGCCCACGACGGTACCGAGTTCTCCGACTCCGACCGTATCCACATCTTCAGCTCGGACGACTCGAGCGTACCACTGAAGGCACACGATTCGTTGTCACTGGTGGAGGCACTGCTTGGAATACCTGAACGTGACCCGAGTTCCGCGTTAAATATTGGACGCATTCCATTCCGTAGCGCACACACACACACACTCACCTAACCGTGGCTCTCGCCCGTAGTGGAAGTCTTTGCCCCAAGGAAATCCATCTGGTGTGGGAACGGTGTTGATGGCCATCTTTAGCGCTGGTTCTCCAACTTCCGGGCCACCGCCACCTGCGCCAGCAGACGGTTGGGGTGACTTGGATTCGAGCGAGTACGAGTTCTGGCTGTAGTTGCTGTGACTAAAGTCGGCACTGAGACTATGCGACGGTGCCCGGTCCGTTACACGCTCCTCACTCTCTTTGCTGGTGGTGGTTGTCGGTTTGACTGTGGTCGTCACTGTTGGCACCGGTTGTGGAGGCGTACTAGGGGCAGGCGGAGGTGGTGGAGGAGGAGGTGGAGGTGGTGGTGGTGGTGGTGGTGGTAGTACTGTAAATAAAAAAGAAAATCGTTCATCTCAATTCCATCAAAGTTGTCTCTCATTCGCTTTCGTAGACGTACAGTGCGAAAAGGCAGGATTCCGATAGCGTCCTGATAGGACTTCCTCGTGGGCTCTTCGCTCTTTCGCCCGACGCAGCTCGTAGTCGATTTGGTGTTCACCACGGGCATCATCTGTTGATATTAGTATATTATTATTGTAAATTGTATATAGCAGAGAGCTATAGTGGGATTCTGACCTGGATGTTTCATGTTGGACGACTCGTACTTTCGTCTCAGCATATCGTCCACCTTCATCTGGTTGCGGTTGGCCGTTGTTTCCGTGTCAGAGGACGAGGTGAGACTGAGGGCGGCATCGATCTGGGAAGAGGTGAAGCAAGAAGAGGATAAAAGGATAAGGCGTAAGTCTTCTTGCTCTCTCATTACTCTAATATCTGTCCTTGTTATATGGGAATTGGGTTGAAATGGGCGTTAAAATTCGATGTCTTGTGATCACTTCTAGGTTGCTTTTACAAATAAAAAGACTTATGACAAGACTTTACTTATCAGATTTATTTAAACTTCATCCCACTCATCTCTTCTCACAAACTCACTCTTGAAAGCCACCTCCAAAGTAGGCCCTGCTTCAAAGCCTCCCACTAGAACCGTTTCGCAAATTGATTGTGAAATCCCGCCCAGCCCGCATTTCACGAACCCTCCAGAATGCTACATTGTCCGTGAAGTAATCATAACCTCACGAACCACTCACTTAAAATTAACGTCGAATCATAAAACAGGACACCAGGCTTCACACCATCTCGCACCGAGCAGCGCAATGGCAAGTGCAATTTCGCAACGGTATGCCCTTCGACTCGAGTGTAACTAGCCGCTATCATCCCGGAGCACTTTTGCACTTCAACGCTCGTCGGTTTCACCCCGGGGGGCGAAGCCCGGTCCACCAGCACCATCCAAGGTTCGGTCAAGGACGCACTCGAAACGAGCCAATGGGCTGTCCCTTCCATCGTTCCATTCATCTTCGACCCCGGGACACCGGGATTCAATTGAAAACCAATCAGTGAAATGAATGAAACGAGACGCGCGCTATCGGATGGTGGATAGTGGATTCGGTGTCCTTGCCACGAAGGCCACGTGCCATCGGTGCCCTCTTGTTGAGGCACACACAATTTGTGCACAGTAAGTTCTGCCGGGTTTTACGTCGTTGACCTAATTTTGGGACGTTTTAAATTCCCAACGATAAGAAGGAAACAAAAAATCACACGACCGATGGTTTGATGTGTGCTCAGTTTTAATTCGAGGACAGTAGCGTTGTCCTACGCTTTTTGAATAGCAGCCCAACACAAGAAAAACGAAAACGAAAACAAACCACCGGTTAGTATTTCCCGAGCAGTCAAACGAACGATTTCCCGGGATCCCGGAACTGCCCGGAGTCAGTACAGTCAAACATTTGTCCAACACGTCGGTCGACATGATGTTTGCATCTATTTTGCATATATGGAAAGCAGGAACGACGCACGAAAGGATGATAGTGTGGTGTGGTGTGTTGTACTGTCCTTATTTTTTGCTTTTTCGGTCAACATTGCCCGTCCATTCTGGCATGTCCAGTCGCTCTAACGAACGGTGTTCCTGTGTTCTTGCGCGTTTTTTGTGTCATTCCTGAACGATGCGCCAACAGGACATAATGATGGTCTTTTGCATGGTCTGACTGTTTACCTGACCAACTTTTACGCTAGCTGGCGGATGAATTATTCAGCTCCGTCTAATTGACGCTAAGTGTTGTCCGGGGAATTACAACGATGTTTATTGGGGAAGGATTTTTGCGCTGTACGAGAATGTAGATGGTGAGTTCTATCATTTCTCTACCAGAAATTGTAGCTTTTCTTTTAACATTTCGATATTCTTAACGGTAATAGTTCTCGAACAGTAATATGTCCTATGGTACGCATTTTCTTGGCGAATTCTTTGAATTTTTCAATGTCTAGAGTTAAAGTATTCAGCTACGTCATATCTGGAGATAAGGAACATTATTATTGAGGAAGGATTTTTATCTGGACGAGACTCTCTTCCCATCTCTTAATTAAAACGCGCGTCCGAATTTAACTATGCTTGAACTATTCTGAAGAACACATGCCCTGGTAGAGCGTTATCATGATAAACTCCTATTAAACTATACAGCCAATTATTGTGTGAAGATTTTTGATGCAAATTCTACAATAATTCTCAGAAAAGTTAAGCCTGCAATTGAGTAATCCTGTAGATTCAGTACTAAAATTGGAGCACTCGTCTAAGTCCCGAAATTCTTCCAAAAATTCTTCTTTAGCTCGTTAGTGTTGCTCTAAGAACTTATCAACCCGGCCCTTTAAACTATGCAAACTGTCGTTTTGTAAGGATCCGTGTAAATAATTTTCCTGCCTGCGGCAACAACACGGGTTCATCCTTATCTCTTACCAAGGCCGTACCATCCATTCACACCTGTCCCAAAAACGGTTGGCCACCTGATCACCGGAAAGGCCACAAGGACACAACCGTAAACCTGTACCTCTCGTCCGCTGCTCCACTAAACAGCCAATGAAGCGTACCTGGATAAGACGGAAAAGAAGCCCCCGAGCCTCCGGTCTGGACTGGGTTGGTTCACTTATCGTCTTCAGCTCCTTGCTCCCTGACTATCCTGCCCAATCTACCATCTTGCATCAGCACGGCCGTACTGTCGGCAGCACACCGTACCATAAACACCGATCAATATCTCGGGAAAAGTCGCGGCGGTACACATTCTTGCACGACTTTTCCGCACCATAAATTCCGAGATTCTACCGCATGCGGCCAGACAAGGGTAAGGCGAGCAACAGTGGAAATGACTGTTACACGCACACACACATACACACGGGGATTATTGTGGTTGCACAAACTCCGTAGCCCCAAAAAAACGGCACAAAGATCACATTTTACCACCGACCACAGCCAACAATAGCGTGTGTCATCCTCTACATCCCTCGTGTGTGTGTGTGAATTGTGTTGAGCGTTTTCTTTTCCCAAGGCCGGACATTGCTCACTTCATCGAATCAGCGGCCTGCAACAGCACACCGGGGAATCGTTTGACACTTCCACAACCACACAAAACCAACCAGCGCCTGGTCTGGCCTGGCTGCAATGCGATAGTGTTGTTTTGTGTCACCTTTTTTTTATGTTACAGTTTTACGGGGATCGGGGACGGGTTAACCCGATACATAATTTATGCAACGGCCCAACTCAGCGATAAAGCGTACGCGCGCGCGCTTGCTTGCAGAAGGGCACGTCCGGTCGTCGGTCCCCCGAATGTTGCGGTGCCATCGGTGGAAACTCTTTCCGATAAATCCGTGGCCGCAATTTGTTTTCTAATTAGTCGCATAATGGGGTTTTCGAACTGCAACACAATTACTGCTGCTGTTGCCACAAGCGTGTAATGGGAAGCGAACAATCAGGTTGAGTGTGGAAATAAATTCACCCGAGAGGGAAAAAATAATTTAATACTGTAAAAAGATTTGACACTTTTCCTGCCAGCCCGGTACGATTGGGGTTTGCTTCAATAAATATTAATCCGATTGTGCTGGCTACTACATTATGTATAACACGCATTTTTTTTCTACATCAACTCAACACGACCTGCCTGAATAATTTATCCACTTTAATCAAGCAGTAAATAAGAGGCGAATTTTCTTTATCTGTGTTTTAGGGTTAAAATTCCTGCATTCTGCCTGGCACGCTCAATAGTATACTAGGATGGCACTATGGGCCAATAGTGTACTTGGAAGTTAAAATAAATAAATAAAATGAATTAACTAGAAAACCCTTAACGATTCTCGTACAATTGTTCATTAAAAGTGATCTAATCACCATGATATGGATATCTAATTATATGTTTTTAAATTAACATTTGATTAATAGTAATGTATAGAGTGAGTACTAACTATTGAGGTATTTTTCCGTAGAATATGCCATATCAATATAAATAAAAAGTACTTTTGCTGGACGATGCTGAGAAAATAATATAATTATTCTTGGGGTGGCCCGGTGGTGTACACGAAAGCGGCACCGGTCTTCACACGGCAGAACCGAGGTTCGAATCCCGTCCGGACCGCCTCCCCGTATGCAGGACTAACTATCCAACTACGGGTATAACTAAGTCACAGAAAGCTAGTGTTAGCTAGTAGGCCAAGCCCTCACGAGGTTGTAGTGCCAAAGAAGGAAGGAAGGATTCTTGCAATTACACTTAAATATTTTCTGAAAAGATACACTGCTTGAAAATGACTCTTTATATTTTCTTCTACTCATTTCAGGTAAAATTTCCTAAATTAAAATACATTTCATTTAATAACATAAATCTTTAGCCTTATTTATCTTTCAAGAATGGATTTGATTGGATTTTTTCCTGTACCCTGTTGCAGATTACATTCCTTAAGATATTTAATTTATACTTTTCCATATAGTTGCTAAAGGTTTCAACTGCCTTACCTTATCCCTTAAAAGTCCTTTAATGTAAAAATAGAACATAGAAATTGAGTTCTTAAGAATGATATTCTGAAATACTATATAATTCATCTCTTAAGATGCAAATGATAATGTCTACAGAAAAGCATTAACAAATCTCTTATACTAAGTTTTATTTGATTACCTATAATTGGATAGTAAGTCATGCGTCAGAGAAAACAGTCTTTACGCCCTTGAAAGACTAGAATTGCTTTGATTATGTCACCGAACCGTCCCAAAAACATGCTCATTTCAAGTTAATATAATATAAAATATGATGTCCATCAATTTTGCTTCACTAGACCACTGTGCCTGTGTCTGTTACATGATTTAGATCGCAGATTGATGACTCTCAATATCCCTCTTATTTGGGGGGGATGAAAAAGGAATTGAACTGTTCGTCGAGAGGGTTCACTCGAAAAGGGTCATCAACGTTCGGAAGGCTTTCATCTCGTATCCATTGCAATACAATCGTAAGTGGCAGCCATGTTTACGGCGGATTCTATTGGTGTAAGTGCATTAAACATTCGCCCATCAATTTCACTGGCGTTGGTATCTAAATGATTGCCAATACAAACGATTTGAAGCACCTTTCCAGCACTTTTCTTTTTCGATATAACCCCTTTTTTCGCGAATAAATCAATCAAACGCTATTTCCCATCACTTCCGCTCCATCAATTATCTTCGCACACCAATTCCTGTGCAGTTTAACCAACTCACACGGGGAGGTACGAAACAGCGTAAGAAAAAGTCTAAGCGATCGATCGAGTGGAATTTCTTGGAAATTCATATCTTAACTCAAACCGGGGTATCCATCCACCCATCGTGTGGAAAGCACCGTGAAAAGCGAAAGCGGAAAAGCGCCGTAAAAGCTGCGTTTCATAACGCGCCACAGACGATGGATGTTTGCTCGTTTGCTTATCGAAAGGAAGCGTTCGAGCCGTTACTGGTGGCCCGTGCCTTTGTAAGAAGGTGAGCTTCTCGGTACCTTGAGCCCATCGTACGCCGATACATCGAAAACGCCAGATCGATTATCCGTATGTTTCGCCGTGTGCGCTCTCCTCGAAACAGAAGGTCGCGACGGTTTTTCCATATTTTCACCTACGACGAATTTGATTAGGAACTGATTTGCACCCAGGAGTTCGTTCGGAAGTTCAAAGCGAAAGAGAGAAAAAGAGATGATTCGAACGGAAAACCTGTGCCGGATGTTTGATTCCGTACGGTGCTAGAATAATCCATTTCGAAGCTGTCGAAACCGATGAATGTGACTCAATTGATCGAAATAATGGAACGCGCCACGGAACCACGCTACTTGCAAGCTCTACTCAGCCTGATTTGGTGATAAATAATGCATACCGGTTGTGATGGAAAACTGTGACGCTCCCGTTTTTTTGTACTACAATCGTTCGAAGGTAGAAAAGAAAACCTATTTAAAGTTCACCTTGGAGCCACTTTCGCTCGAACGCTTGGCTTTAAAAAGATCACAAAAACTTTGCTTCAACACCACCTCACGATAACAGGAACGAAATGGCGACAAAAACAGTGGCCAAACTTTTGCGCCTAACCACCCTTACCATTTGCCAATAGTTTTGAAGGCGAACCAGGTTGATAAGCCGTGCTGCTCTACTCAACCTCACCATGGTCAGGCCGCAAACAACAAGTTTGCACCTGTATGTTTGTCGTTTGTCAGCTTGACAGCAGCAACGACAACACTCTGGTGACCTTTGTCTCTAGGGGGGTGAACACCAACACACACACACACACAAACACCTGCTGGAGCATGAAATAGTAAGCCGATACACAAATTTGCTGTTGGTCAGCTTAACGGTGGCGCTTGTCTGTCGCTTGGTGGCGCTACAAGAATTTTTCAAATCATATTACTAAAAACCGGAATGTCTTAAGTACATCACATATAACGCAATGCTTCCAGATGATATCATAATAATTTTTTCAGATGATATTGTTGATCAATCACCGATTATTGGATTTCTTGGGCATTAAAAATCGGTTTTCAACACCAGATAATATCACAACTGTGTCATTAGAGATCATAATTTAAGCGCTAGAGCTTCATTAAATACTTCAATTTAAGTGACTGGTTTTTGATGCCATAATATGAAGACTGTAGTACGCTAAGTGTACCAAAAATCACACCAATAAAATCTATCGACTTGTGATATCATCTGCTAATCTTCCGAAGTAATTTTGTGAGATATCTTTGCTATTAAAGTTTGTTTACGAACCTTTCCTCAAATGCAATCAAAGATAAATTGCCTAAATATCTGTTTACTTTACAAAATTTCTTTATATTGTAGTTAAAATCGAACACATTTTCGCTCGTGTTTATATAAACATATAAATTGAGAAACAATATTGAAGATATGCATTTCCTAGAGTATTATCAATTTCACTACATTTCCAGAGCAATTTATTACACAAAGAATTGTTCAAAACTATGTTCTATAATCATGTTTTCTTGTCTCAATAAACAGTACTATCACGAGACAACCCTCAAAATTGGGTGAATATGCTTTCTCGATGTATAGGTGTTCTCACACCAGGGGTTCAGTTGATACTGTTTATTCGATTCTCATTTAGCGCTTCTACTATAATGCTATAATTCAATACTTATTCCATAATTCAATGTTATTCATTGTGCCGTTGATTGCATACATTTTGGCGTATACATTGGGAGTATACATAGCTAAATCTCCAATTAATATCACAACTTTTTCACATGATAACATAATTTCATGATAATAACTTTAAGAATAGCTTCTTGAATAAAGCTGTTAGACTTGTGATATCAACTGACAGCATTCCAATAATGTTTGATCATATTGTGATCATCATCTGGTGCTATCTGATGATCTATAGAATGTTACTATTAGAACCTAGTTTGGAATATCTTTCCAGGTTAAGCTATCTGAAAATCCCTTTCTATGTTTAATTACCAATAGTTCAATTAACAGCGTTGCTATAATTTAATCATTCGGTGCCATAAGCAAAAAATCTCAAAGCTTTCGATGACATTCAGTAAAATTATTCCACCGTAATGTCTCCTTATTACATTAATCAACACTCGCTCGAGAGAATTCCAATCAGCTGATTTAATTAGCGCATTCACCCATAATGTCCACCCGTCAGTATCAGCAGGGATTCTCACACACACACACCAATAATAAAGACACGTGCTTGTGGAGCTAATCCATCCTGCCGAGGGCCAACGCATGCACTAATGCTAATTAGTGACACCCGACCCGGGAAAGATTTGTTCCATCGATTACGCCACAACCTCTCTCTCTCACTCTCTTTCGTCTTTCATATGTCCCCCAATAATCGACAAACCCCCAAATCTTAAACCTAATGCTCACCTTGTTAGAGATTCCGTTAATGATTTCGGTACTGTTGCCCAGCACGGACAGAAACTTCGACTTGATAGCGCTCGGCGTTTTGCCCATGAACGACCGGATCCGGTTCGCTGTGGCCGGTGAATCCCGTGGACTGTCCGGTGCCGGTTCCCTTCGCTCCCGCCGCTCCCCTCCCATCCCGCCGTTCGGCAATGATTCACGGGTACGGTCCGGTGCACCATGGCCGGTTTCGAGCGTGGTTGCGGCCATCGTTTGACTTGCGGTTCGCTTCGGACTCAGACGGGAGCCACGCGAAAAGGTAGAAAGAGCCGATCCATCCATCCTGTCAACAGCACACACACACACACGCACACGCACACAGCACAACAATACAAAACGTGTATGGGTAAACTCGCCAACTGTGTGTGTGGGTCACTATTTGCACACGACTATCGGCACAAGGTTGGTTGGTGCGTTAGGTTTCCAATTAAAATTATCCACCGCCGTAATTCGATTCCCTTTCCATTGCCGTTTTAATTATGTATGTTTGTTCCCTCCGATCCGATTAGTTAGAATTGTAAATTCTTCATAAGCTCTTCGCCAAAAGCGCATGATGAAACGATCGTTCGTACCACACGAGGCTATTAATCGTGCGCCGCGTGAGAAAGCACGTACCGTCTAACACACAATGATTCTTCGATTTTTGCGCTCCCTTTTCATGCTTTTTCATCACTCTCCCGGCTCTTATTGTCAACAGGCCAGAACCGCAACCACACGTCCTTCTCGGTTGTGCTGTTCTTTATCGACGGCGCGACAAAAAGGGATTGCTAGTTCCAATTTATGACCCAAGGATAAAGCGCCGTTGCCTTGCGAAGGCTGCTCGTTCCGTCCTGCTCGTGTGCACGCTTACCGAAGACGAACATACTGAAGTGGGTCTGTGAGTGCGTGAAACCCCTGGGAAACCGATCGGTGCCGCATTATGTCACAGCCAAACCAAGAAAACGGAACACGAAACCCAACACCCGTGTCACACCAGTTTTTCACAACCTCCAAACAACATTTCAACGAGTGATTTGCTTAGGCACACACAGGTGTAGTTTCCCAATTTTCTTTTGCTTTCCTGCGCAACACTACAATTCTACCCGGAACATTCTCGATGACTACTGTTTGGGGCGGTGAATCGTAGTAATTAGAATAAAAACCGAGAAGGGAGCAAAAACACTTCAGCGCCACCACATACACACACACACACACGCACGCACTGCGGCAGGTTTAATTTTCCAGCCGATACTTCCAAGAAAAGCCGATTGACCGATAAACTGTGAGGGCACAAACGGGGAAACAGACGATACCGTGTGATGGAGCAAACACGGCAGAGGTTAAGTTGGTCTGTTTTATTTATTTTTTTGGTTGGGTAAGAAAAAAGTGGACCAAAACCGAACCAACCTCAACAAACGGCCGGGTGTACGGTCGCTCCATCTAACCTACGGAAAAGCTACGAAACAACTGACTTGGTAGCGAAATACTGCGGAATCCGTGTTGCAATCGTTTCGTGGAAATATGCAGTTGAAAGAGAGCGAGAGAGAGAGAGAGCAAAAAACACGAGAGCGCTCTTGGAGCGTAACACGATGAGCGAACTGTCAAAACTTCGGACCACGAGTGTTTATTTGGCTTTCCACGCAGCTCCTTCCGCCTTCCTCTGTTCTCCCTGTTGATACCGGCTGTTGCGGAGAGTTTTCCCGATGACTGCGCACACTCACACCAACCAATCCGGATGCCGGTATAGTGAAAGAGAAATGTCAAACCGGACCCGACGTCGGGCAACATCGGTTTCGATACATTCTCGCCGAAAGTCTTGCCAAAAACGCTTTTTTTCCCGTATACGAATTCGTGTTTGTTTTCATCTATCAATCAAACGGAGATCACCGAGTCGAGCGTGAGCGTGTGTGAGTGATAGCACACCGAATCTATCAACACTGACACACTGTAGAGCCTGTAGTACGTGCCTGTTGAAGCCCTAAGAACGAGGTCATAAAAACAAAAACGGAAAAGCTTCCCTCGTGTGGGGTGGATATCCGTGAATGGGTTGGTGGCGCGAACACACACACACACCCACACACACAGCACAACGGTAAAAAAGACGAAAAACACAAATGGGCAAAGGTTAATGACGATGAAATGGAACGCAAGGCTCGGCTGTCAATGCTCTTCACGGTTCGATGTTTGACTTTGGCAAGGTCTATGTTAAGAAAATGGTGGGTTTATTTCCGTATCGGTGACAGGAATAGGGTTTTTGCTGCAACGTTAAAAAGAAAACATTGTTACATTTTGACCACGTGCTTCGTTCGATGGAGACACCTGGTGTTTTGTAGAAATAGTTATGCATTTTGAGATTCACAACCTGAAATATAAGAAATTAATCATTGTAGCAGCTCAAAAAGAGTTATCGTTCGTGGAATCACATTATTTGATTACGATAACTATTGTTTTCCACGAATAATTCCCCTTTTTTTGCTCCAACATTCTGTCAACTACCAGGCGCCTCCACCGAGTATCGTCCTTGAGTGCACGTTTAGACAATTTAACAACACTGATGAATGATCAAATCATGCTACCAATGTTCCTTTCACCGCTTCCCTTCTTCCCTTTTGCTCCCCGGTAACCCACCCCTAACACATCCATCAAACCATTTGACGTGGCACCACCGGCTATGACGCAAAAGTGAAATCGCGCGCCGGTTTCGAAACGTGCTGCCCGAGTAGCCCGACGTTTGTCGGCAGCAAAAAACATGATCCTCCCAAGCGTCCGTGCGAGCGTGTGGGCAAACACCGCACACACCGTAAGTCAAGCGGAAAAGTTCGGCTAAAATTAGGACTCGTTTTAAAAGGCACCGTCTGTCGGCTGGTGGTGTGTGTCTAGCGAGGAGCGTAAACGAACGGCGCAAAATCGCTCAATCCGGTTCGCTACGGACGTAGCTTAGGATAGTTGGATTTTGATGGCAAAAAAATGTAATACTTATTTTAATTTTATTTGATCATTTTATGCTGTGAAAACGTGTATTCTCTTTGATGTTGTTATAGTTTCCTCAAATAGTTTCAATCTTTCACTTGAATAATATAAATAAGATTTATATAACGTCCTAATAACACATTATATAGATGAATGAATTCAATGCAAAACAGTAAACGATACAATCTAACTTAAAGCTAAATGAATATTAACAAGTTTTTTGTGTTAATTAACTACAGCTGATAATATCTATTTAAATAACCCTTATGACTAGCAAAAACTTATTGAAAAATATCTTATTAAAATGGAAAATTTTCACACCACTTCCATCATCGAATGTGTCAAAACTCGTGCAAAATGAGAGCGGCTATCAGTCTGCAACTCTTCAACACTTCACAATCTCTCTCTTTCTCTCTCTCTCTCTCATTTGTACCATCGACTTAGCTCAGCCACTTCGACCAGTAAGTGATTGAATCTCGGCGCGTACGCATCTCGGTCTCGGCTCGCTTAACGGCCTGCATCCTATCCGGTGGTGAAGTTATATAAAAAAGAAAAGAAACGAGAGCAAAATTTTCTATTTTCACTCTCCCGGTGCAAGTCGAAAAGTCGAAAACGTGTGCGTTCGAAGAAGTTGCACCTGGAATTTGCCAACTACAGATTGAATCTATTATACCAGTGTTTTACTTCAAGTGTGATTGTGTGTGTGTCTGTGTGTAGTGAAAAGTGTTCAGGTGGATATGGTAGTCCTGGTCAATTTTTCGCCGACCATCAGCAAACATCCAGACTTTTCGACTTAGCTCGCATGCTCACGACACTCAGCTCATAAGAAAAAAAGGTGAACGAATAACCATTTGGGGCCATTTTGCAATTAAAGTGATCAAACCGAATTTTCCGATTTATCGCCACTTTATTAATATAGCGCTCCCGGGCAAAAACCGCTCGCCAAATGTGATTGCGATGAGCGTAAGTGATGGGTGTTTGTGTGTGGAAAACGGTGTGGAATTATGGTGCCTATGCATTGCCAAACCTGTGTGTATGTGTGTGTATGTGCGCTCACTGTCTGCCCCCAGTTGGGCCGTCTGCCTGCACTAGGATTATATTAAAAATAGAAAATCGGTACCATTTTAGTGGGTCTCGATACGTTGTGTCGTCCGGCCCGCTCTTCTGTTGCGTGCCCCCTTAAAGCCGTGCCTCTCGCGTCCACCCCATACTCCACGAGAAAACCCCCAGAGTGTCGCAGGTTGATCAGTGTGGTCATCATCGGCCAAATCTCTGCTTCGCACGATCTCTGACATTACCGGCCCAAATGTGAGAAGCGTGGTGTGTCGTAAGAGAAGAGAACGCTGGTGCTTATGGTCTGCAGATGATGTGACATTCCTACTTGGTACGGTTGTGGTGGTTCGTCTGGAGAGACTGCCTGCTTATAGCTCTGTGGCGCCAACGATGCAGACACGCACCTAAGCGTAATGTGCGTCTTGTGAGAACCATTTTGAGATGAAAACTGTGGAATGCGGATATGTGCCGACTGCGATCTCGTGCTACAGCAATTAATCCACTTACAATGTGCACTGAGAGCGACTATAAACAACGTGAGCTAGTGTGGAAGAGTGCATTATATAATAAACTACTCTCAGAGGATTAGCCGTGCTGGGCGAGTAGGCCTACAGAAATAAGTGTGAATAATTATATCTTCACGATTTTTATGTGCCTTTAATATCGGTTATTCATACAAGTGGGCGTGTGAGCTGCATTTACGTTCAAATCGGTCATCTACGTCAGTTGCTGTCACTTTGAAATGATTTAAATGTTTAGCATTTGACGATATTCTTGACGCAGTTCCTTGTGCAGTGGACTCTTCTTCCTTCTAACTAGTTTTCTGCCAGCGAAGGTTGACGATTCACTCCTGAACTTGTGCAAGGTGCAAGGTTTTACACGATAGCACTCACAGCAGCGTACAGTCAATGAACGGGAAGCGTACGGATCGCTTTAAATAAATTCGCACAACAACTTCTCGACTCTCCCGAATGTCGGCCCGGGTTCTAATTTCGTTTGACGATTTGCGACGCCATCAGTTTGGACAAATGGGTGTTTTTGGTTCCGCTTTTTTGTACCCGTACGATGCACGACAGCTGGTGTCTTCCAGCAGCAGGGAAACATGTGGAATGTTTTATTTTTGGATTCGAGTTAGGAAGTTTGGATTTCTCCAACCGATTGTGGTCGTGATCGTGAGCGAATAGAGCACAAAACTAATCGAGTGTGTCGGAGATGAGGCTGAGTTTTCACAAGTCTTCCTGTTTTATGTGAGGCAATAAAATAAACATTAACCTCTTTTCATGGCGTAATCATGGCATCGATATTGCCGCTATGATTGTTATAATGAAACTGGGAAAAAGGCATAGATACAAAGAGTTTTCATAGTCTTAGGGTTTGTTGTTTAAAATGGGAATTGATTTCATTATCAATTGATAACATTCTAATCAGAATGGTCCCTCTTTTTAATGTTTTAATGATTCTCGATGTTTATTTAGCAAAACGCAATAAATTCCTCAAAAACTTATAAAGAACTTTAAATTCAGAAAAGCCATTTAAGCTCCTAACATCGAAAAGCACCATGCGCCTCCGTTAGTAGTCTGAGTAGACGCTTTTTTATATTATACAATTTCATATTAGATCTTCCTTGTGCATATTAGATGTTAATACATTATTCTTCATTATATCTAGCTTTGATTAATAATACTCAGTAATAAATTCAACTACAAAAAGTCGTTTGTGATACTAATATTCAAAAGCACCATGCGCCTCCATTAGTAAAAATAGTCTTAGTAGACGCTTTCTTTATATTATACTATTTCATATCAGATCTTCCTTACATCTATTTGATGTTTATACATTATTTTTCATTATATCTACCTTCTTCTAACAATATTCAGTTACAAATTCGACCTCAAAAAGTCGTTTCTGGTACTAGTATTGACGCTTCACCATGCGTCTCCATCACACGCGCACCTCTTAACAGTCGCAATGCCTCGATTTACTGAAAGTGAATTCACACAAATAAACAAAACCGATCTCTTTGCATTGAAAGGAAAATAGAAAAAAAAGAGAGAACGAGAATAAGAGAGCGAAAACCATGAGTCCGTTACGCATTAGACACTGAACTCGAGCGATAAGTGCAGTGGAATGTGTTTGCACCGCGCACACGTACCTTACCTACTCAACACAATACGCTCCTTACTCACATTGTGGACGCACGGCCGTACATGCAACTTGAATGTAAATAATGTTTAAAAATAAATCACCATCTTGTAGCAAAATTGGTGTTGGTGAAGATGATCGGGAGGCACGCACTGGGATTGTTTTAGTTGATAAGTGATCGAGAAAGTAAATAATTTGATCGCTCGCTGTATAAACAAGGGGATGATATTGCACTCAATCTTTCATATCAGGTTAAATTTACTTAACATTTTAATTATTTTCTTTCGAACAGAACAATCGACAATATACCACAACCGCGTCCAATAGTATGGCCTCAAGTCCGTCCAATAGATTCCGCGGCCGAAACATGCCATCTTGGGTGGTAAGAAAATAGAGAGTTTCCACAGATTTTCCACAGCTTCTACAATGTACGAAAAACCACCCCTTCTCGTTCCACAACAGACCGAAAGCAGCGATCGCGTTGGTCCACCGCCTCCACCACCACCGATCAACAACGATCCTGAGTATGAGGTCATCGATGTGGCGAACCAGCAGCAATATTCAAATGCACCGCCTCCAGTACCACTCAAATCGCCAGGTAGTGGAAAATCTCATCTTACAAACCCTTCCCCCATTCCTTATGCTAATACAAATATTTTCCTGTCTACATTTCACTTCACGGCTCCATTTGGGGTTTTTTTCCCACCCGGCGGTACAGACATCAAACGACTCACCGTGATGAAGTGCGATCTGTGCGGTTCCGTTGCGCCCGTTGTACGATGCGAACAGTGCGATCAGAATCTGTTCTGTGCATCCTGCGACGACCGGTACCATCGACACCCGAAACGTCAAACACATGTCAGAAAGGTAAGGTTTGGGTGTTAAGCCGCTCTGTAGTCATTTGCTGTTCGTTCCATCCCGATGAATGCATGCCATTTTGTGCCATTTGAAAGTGTTTCGACCTCACTCCTGGGTGTCCCTCAAACCACACAAACCACACGAAGCTGTGGCCTACGTCGTCTCACTCAGACACCTTCTTCATCCTTAATCACCCTCGGAAAATGCTTCGGAAGTCATTCGAATTTTCCATTCCGATCGACCCGTCAACTTTGTGCACTTCCGTACCGTATTTTTCTCGTTCGCAGCCGATCGAACCGCCCGCGGTTGTGTCGCCGGCCCCGAGCATGGTGAAACCGCCGCTGCCACCGAAAGGTGAGGCCGGCTCGAGCGGGCCACTGCCGCCGCCGAGAAGGAACAAGCGCCCCGGAAGCTTCCACTTTCCCAGTCCCATGTTTGGCCGCAAGCAGGACCAGCAGGTACGGCGCTGCATACTTTCGTGAGGACGGTTGTTGACTGGCCTACCCACTTTGACCCACTGTACGATAGGAAGAATAGATGACACATTTCTAAAGCTCAAGAAAAAATGGTGGACGAACTAAAACATGCACGCTAGTGGCGAAAGGAAAAACAACCAGAAGCTTACTTAAATAACTCAACTAAGTCGTAACGATCGCTTCACTAAATACCTTGAGAACTCTTATAGAAACAAGTTCCCTTTTTTTTTAAAAACCCAAATGCTTTTAGACGAAATGGACTAATATCAAATGTTCAAGGAAAAACAACGAAAACGAAATACAACTTATCGATTACTGCTTTTTACCCACTTGTGCATGTGTTTTTCTTTTCTTATTGCCCTTGTTTTTTTTGAACATTTCAAGAAGTTTTGCTCCACAGCTTTTGATTAGTTAGCAGAAGCTCTAACCACGTAGTATACTCGAAAATGGAAGCTACTTACTATAGTTTTTTTGGTCCACGAAGAAAAACTGCTTGCTGCATAATTCTCTTTTCCCATTTGCATTCCCACCTATCTCTTCCCCTCGAAGACAATCCCTACGACAGTTCCACAAGGACAGCCGGAGCAGCAGCAGCAGAAGCCGCCACCACCGCCGCCGAGTCCAGCTCTTTCCTTGCGGGAAAAAATGAACTCCCTCAAGCGCTTCATTCATCCCTCGAATAGGCCACTCCCAGACCCACCGGAGAATAAAATTCATTGTAAGTTCCCCTATCCGAGCAAGGCGTAACGTAACGAACCTAATGATGTGTTTGCTATCCCAACTCTGGCCAGCTTCCAACTCATCGCTGGACACCGTCTCGAAACGATCGCCATCGATCGGCCCTAACCGATCCGTTTCGACCACGATGGAAAAGATCCAAAACAATACGGCCGCTACCTTGGATCGGATGACGTTGCTACAGCAACGCTACCGACAGCACCAGGAGGCGATGAAGTCTGACGGAGATCGCAGTAGGCGAGCGAGCCTTACGTCCAACACGGACCTGCAGGTAATGTGCATGCGAACTTCCAAGAGTGGACGAGTGTCGAATTTTGGATTTTGTTTGTTTTTGTTTTGGCCGATGTGACTTCATCTGTGTCTGTGTGCTCGAAATCATCGCTTTCAACGTACGATTTGAAACGCACTATGTGACACGAGTTCTATTCCACTAGCGGAATACCTAAAATTGTACCAAATTATTGCTTTTACTCATCACTGTGCTTCTTTGTGTAACTGTCCCGGTTCAACTACAGTCATCCGCCACTGAGTCATCAAACAGCTTCCGCAACAAGACATCAGGTGCTTTTCAGCAGCAGGTGCAGCAGGTGCATCATCAACAGCATCAGCCAATGCCCACTTCGCAACAGCTGCACTCGAGATGGCTTAATCCGCCGGCACCCAGAATACGATCTGGCAGTGTTGCTTCCGGCATTAATCTACTGTCCGTCCCGGGGGCACCGAACGGACCGGGCGTAGGCTATGGCCACGAACTGACGCACTCACCGGGCACTAGTAATGCACCGTCTGTCTCTCCTATACAGCACTCGGAGTTCGGAGATGCGCTGCCGACGATGCCCAACGGGAATCGAAGTCTCAGTACGTTTAATCTACATCAGCCACCACCGCCACAGCCCAACATGTGGGGATTCAACCCATTGCATCAGGTTAGCAGGATGCTCCTAAACTTCAACCAGAGCACTGAGGGAACTAATCTGAATATTCCGCATTCTAGGCACAGTCCATGGCACACTTTAATCCGATGCAGTGGAATCAGATGAACGCTTGGATGGGACGAGGATCACAGAATGGTTCCAACATGAGTCTGAATCTACCGCCACCACACGGCTATCCACCGCAAGATCCCTCCGGATATCCACCCGCGTGGGGTAACGCTTGGAATGGCATGTATCCCTACCCGATGGGCATGATGCCAATGATGCCAGGTACGATCGACCTCAACAAATCTCCCGCCGACATGCCAACTTAATCTCAACCCTCTGCCTACTCCTTCTCCTCCTCCAGGTGTCGCCATGCCACCACCAAGATCCCGAGCCAACTCACGGTCGCGTGCCGCTTCACCAGCACTCAGCATCAAGTCACGCAAATCCACCATGTCCATGCGCAATCTCAACCGGAACAGCTTCGTCGACGACCTCACCGACGACGAAGACTCGGACGATGGATTCCACCGTTCGCGAGGACGCGGTGATCGTCGGCGCCGCGAACGTCTCAACTCGACCAGCAGTATCGATTTCGAAGAACCCGAACCACCGGCACAATCCTTTGTGCGTGCGTCAAGTGTAAAACATTCGCGGTTCAACCGAGATCGTCGCCCAGGCGCCGGTTCCTCCGCTCGCTCACTGATCGACTACCCAGTGTCGAGAAAGATCAGCGCCCCAGCGGCACGCTACGATCGCGAAGAGTTGACAAGGGATCGGTTCGACAAGATGTCGCTTTCATCGCCCCGTAAAGAGCCTTCCGATTCCTTCACCAACGAGTCGGACCTCGAGCCGGAAGGACGCCGAACCGCCTCGAATCGATCGCGCTCCGGAAACGAAAGTGTCAGTTCACCGCGCAAAATCAACTCCGATTCGCTGACGAACGATTCCGATGCGGACTTTGAGCGTAGACGGCAGGCCAAACTGAAGGCGGCACAGAACAATCTGTCCGCCTCGCGACGTATGACGTCCGATTCGCACACGAACGATTCCGAGCCGGACCAGGACCGGCGCCGGCAGCAAAAGAGTAAGGCTGCTCCCGTGCCTCCAACGCCCAAGAAACCCATACCAAGCTCCGATTCGGATGGGCGTGAGAAACAGCGACGAAAGAGTGACACCAAGACTCCGAGCTCCAAAGTTGTCAGTACCGCGCCTAAGAAGATTCCGTCCGATTCGCACACACCGGACACGGATGGGTCGGAACAGAGGAGACGCTTTGCCTCGAAACAACAGCGCCAGCGAAAGAACTCCAGCACCGAATTTATCGCCAACGAATCGGACGAGGAAAAACCGGCGAAAAAGGCCGACAAGGAGCAGGTTGTTAATGGATTGCTTGAGTTCCGTACCATCTCACCAACGAAATCGGATTCGGACGAGCAGCGCCATCTGAAGACGGTCGAGATTAAGAACATCATCAACGATACCCGCTCGGAGGTGGACTTTGAGCACCAGGACATCGCGGAACATTCACCACCGCCGCCAGCTCCCGTCACACCGGATCGTGAGTGGGAATGTGAGTTCTGCACGTACGTCAACGAGCCCGGTGTGAAGATATGCGCCATCTGTTGCAAAACCGCTACCATCGGTGTGGTGACTCGTTCGGAGTCTGAACCACACACACGTTCGCCTCCACCGGACGTTGTACAGGAGACGCCACAGGTTACGGAGGTGAAGCTGCAAATCGTACCGCCCCAGAAGCCGACCAACGGTAAGCCCCCCGGAGAGACGAAGAAGAAAGGTAGGATTCGTAAAATATCCTTTTGGCCCGGCACTAAAGCGAAGTAGTAGAGCGTAAAACCATGTCTCACCCTTCACTGTAACCCTTTTAAGCACGGTAATAAGCACGCAAAAGCACCCGCATTCACCTATCTGCACCAATCTCCATTTTTGAGGGCCAGTGTCCTCTCGCTCTACTCCAAGAAAGCCTCCGTTAATAGTAAACATCTTCTAATAGACGTGATCCTATCCTCTGTCCGTTAATTGCGAGCCTACTCTTATATGTCTTATGTTAAGAATCCGGAGAACCGGGAACCGAGTACTGAGTTAAACCCTTCAAGAATCGCCGTCCATCTAGTAGTAATATCGTATTTCTGAGTGTTTGTTTATGTTCCAACAAGAGTCCAATAAGATTTTAACCTACCAAACGTCAGCACGATCGTTACCCGTGTACTTCTAATCGAAACCCCCCAAAAAACCCGTTTGTAAGTTAGTGCGTTCTGTGGAATTTATATGTGTGTTACATAACCTCAATAAAGGCCGCACTAGTTCACGTGCAAAATGTACATCAGCATTGAACGATGCGAGAGAAATTTCCGACCCGAAATGTAAAAAAAAAACGCAAGACCTTTCCCCGTTTGTGTTTGGAGTTGAATGTTTTAATCGGAACCGTGTCTTTTCTCGTGTTCTCTCTCGTTCTAGATGTTGACGACGAGATGGACACCGAGATGGACCAGGTTGTTGAGGGCGAGGTTGTCAAATCGTTTAACGAAGGGCTTAAGAAGGGAACGGTTGAGATTCCCGCGGACGAAACTGACCACGTTGAGAAAAGGGTCGTTAAAGCAAAGGTATCCACAGGTTGCGGTCCTTCGCCTCCGGGAGAAATTGTTGAGGTTAGACCGGTGCAGTCGGCGGAAGAGGAAAGATCACGGGCCAGAGCATCGATTGGGACAACACCACCACCACAAGACATGTCCACGCAGGTAAGACAGTCTAGAGACAAGAGTAGATGAAGAGCAAACTTGATTTTCAATATCGTTTGAGGATCAATCGATGTCTTAAAAACCTCGGCTAATGAAACCCATTGAAAGTCCCTCGCTTTTCTATTCTTGAAGAAGTTTTCTCTGCTAGCGCACACGTTTGATAGAATGATTGTTCAATAATCAAAATTGAATGTCATATACACTAAGCTCAATAGAACCTCTTACTCAACCAGATCTATTCCATTAATGCACCTTTTGTCATACCATCACAACCAGACGTACGACTCATTCGAGCAGGTGCGTCACGAAATTGCCACTCAACATCAGCCCATCGATAAGCTCGACAGCGAACCCTCCCAGGAACAAACCCAAACGACGTCAGCACTGTACAAGCGTTCGTATTCGCTTGCCACACCACAGCTTCTCGACGTTGAACGTCCCGCAAGTCGCAACAGCATCTCGAGCGATACGCAGGTAAGACCATTAAAAGAATCGTCCCAGACGGTGATTATACATGATGATGATTATGCATCGGTGTTCATTATCGTGGCACACTTCATTATTTCATCGTTGACAGACGCTTTGTTGTTGATCGTCTATTTTTGGTCTGTGGCTTGTATTGAGACGCATCAAGACGCATCAGACACCGCACCAAACAGCTCATTAACAAGACGCTTCCTTATGGTCTTCCCGTTCGCCGACTTTTGGCAGCAGCGGTATCGAAAACGTTATGCATAAAAATAGCTTACGATAGACGATGCGCGATGTCACACACTCGCTCACGCCATGTTTTGTTGGTACGGCGATTTTCGTGAAATATGCGGTAATACTGCTTTCGAGACACTTCCTTGGTAGTGTGTGGACGTTCGGTAGAAGATTCATAGCGTCGGTAATGACGTCATGTTAGAAGGTAGAGCTTATATGATTTATGCGAACCACTTAACACCGATTACTAACAGCCGAACGAGGATCGATCGTTTCCGAAGGGCAATCGTTAGAAATAGGGGTAACTTACAAACAGCACGCGACAGAATAGTTTTGAGTGTCGGTGGCTATTTAGCTAGAAGCGGTAAGCGAAGTCGTGAAGTGTGCTACCAACTACCAAATATTATTTTTCCATACACAACTCACTCATGATAATCAACTGATAAACGATTTCACAATCACGTTCTAGAGTCTTCCACCATCACCACACGAACTGAGCCCTCAGCCAGGTCTGCAGAGCTCGTCAAGGTATCACGCAAACCCAGCACTTAATCAAGCGACACATCCGACACAATCATCAGCTCCGTCATCTCATCGCTATGGTCAGCAGCAGGACGAAAGCCAATCCTATCTGGACCGTGCCATCCATCAGATCATTCAAACGGCCGCCACTCATACACTCGGTACTACGGGCCGTCCGGCAGCAGTTCCCGAGGAGAACATGTATCGCACATTTAATGATCTACGTCACATAGATTCGAAGACACCGGCAAAGGTTCCCACACTGCCTGCTGGCAGTGGACATGTGCAACCGAAGCATCCAATGGTGACAATGGTCCCTTTCCTGTTGCAGATACTTATCTGAAGTGGATACTTACTTGAGTTTTTTGTTCTTAATCTTTTAGCAATCAAAAGCTATGGATGATCATCAAGATCCTGAAGATGCAATGCCTCAGATATCCCGAGAACAATCCAAAGATATCCAGAATGGTACACCCAACAAGGAAGA
>KZ063514.1:39209-51404 GCA_002091835.1 Anopheles maculatus
GATACTTATCTGAAGTGGATACTTACTTGAGTTTTTTGTTCTTAATCTTTTAGCAATCAAAAGCTATGGATGATCATCAAGATCCTGAAGATGCAATGCCTCAGATATCCCGAGAACAATCCAAAGATATCCAGAATGGTACACCCAACAAGGAAGAACCTTCCGAGATGACACTTCTTTTGCGGGTAAATCCTAGCTAAGCTTTAATTCGTTCCCGTTTTTCTTTCGTATAACTAACGCCAACTCATCTCAATTCAGGAAGCAGAGCGATATCAATTTACCGCCGAAGAATTGCAGGCCGCTATGAATCACTGTGGCGAAAAGCATCCGGTACAGTGGCTGCGCAGTAACTGGAACAAACTGATCGAAACCGTACAAACGCTGGCCACCAAGTATGGACACGAAAAGCGAGAAAACACTATCGGTACCATCTCAACGGTCGAAGCTCGAGAAGCGCTTAAAATGCATAAGGGCAACATCTGGCGTGCGATCACCGAATGTATTGAGCAGCGGCAGCGTAAATATCGCGAGATCGCCTCTAAGGGAAACTTTACGCGGGAGGATATCGTCACGAGTTTGACGGCCCATCACGGTAATCTTGAGCTGGCACTGGTTGAGCTAAGCAAAACCCAGCTCAAACCGTTCCTGATGCGCATCTGGGGTCCACCGAGCGGGGCCGACAACGATAGTGGCAACTTGCTGCTACACCAAGCGCTCCAAGAGGATCGCACCGGAATCAGTAAGAAACGAACGCACTGATGCGGCCTGTTTGCGTGGAGGGTAGTAGTGTGTGGTCCAGTGGTATTAATGCTAGTTTTTTCTTTCCCTTTTCCCGTGTTTTTTTATATTTGCATTGCCGAACACCGGGTGGAAATCCTGTACGAATACTATGTTTGTGTTGCTCTACATCCTGTTACTCCCTTTTGCGTGTTTGTGGTAATACCTTCCTTTAATCTGTTACCTGGATGGCTGGATCGCATCGAACCTAGGCAGCGAAATTCAACAGTTTATCAGTGCCCATGTGGAACAGGAGTTGCTTGGAGTAGGTTCAACGGCAGATAAACCAGTGCAAACTCCGGAGCCAGAGGCACAATCCGAGAACGAAGACATAGAACCAGAGTTACAGGAGCTAACGGAGCATGACAATACAGCTACTGCAACATCACCACCACCGGAAGACGTTCAGCAAGAAGAGGTATGTGAAGAACGAACGACATCCGCTTCCAATACGGAAATACTGAAGGACATCGAGGCACTGATCATGCAAATGGAACGGAAGCAAGAATCTACCAACGGGTCAGTGCTTCGGAATATACAGCAACTGCTCACCCAGCTCGTCGACGCTGAACCCTCCAACTCCAGGTCTCCATCTGCAACCTCAATACGATCGCAGGCAAGTGATCAGCGTATCATGAGCAAAAGTCCCATTCCCGTACGCGCGAACAGTAAGCCAACTCCGACCCATTCACCAGATCCCGATCGAACCATCGAGGACGATGTACGAGACTTTGTACAGGAAAACATACAGGACATCCTGCCGAACCTGGTCCAGCAGGTACGGCAGGAACTGGACGCGGTCAAAGTGAATCTACGGACGAAACCGAAATCATTGGAAGACGACATACGCGAGACGTTAATGCGGGCCGAGTACACTGAGAACGATTACAGTAACATTCATTACTTTCCATTCGATAATACCAACGACTCGTCGGCGATTTTCCCCGAACGTCCTCTGACGACAAAGGTAGCTCAACAGTCGTCAGCTCCGGACGAAGTGGATGAGTATGCCAATATTCAGAAGTTTCTTGAACGTGCGATTAGAAACGAAAAAACGACTACCGTGTTTGATCAAATGAAGCGAAGCAACTATCTGATCGATAGCAGCTCCGACGAAGCACGACAAACGGCGGAGTCTACGGATTATTACGATCTGGTGTCGATCAACGAGAAGCTGATGAACCTGTTCACTAAAGCTCCGTCGAAGGAGCTTCAACCGGTGCAACAGAGTGAGATTGAATTGAGGAATACCCTTACTGTTCAAAGACATCCATCACCAAACGCGGTCAAGAATCAAGTTACGTTAGTTAGTGATGCAAAAGAACTTCCCCAAGTTCCTCAAGAATTAACGCCACCAATAGAAGTGACAGCGGAGAAGAAGGGAGTAAAGAAACGACGAGGATCACGCATTCCTGTCAACAAGAACAATTACCTCTATCGACGACCTGTGAAGAGTTCGTCTGAGAGCGACTTCGAAGTACTGGCAACTAACTCTAAACCAAATCAGTCCTCTGTAGTTGCTATAGATCATATGGCGGAACTGCGACACGTGGTAGACAACATTGAGCGTATCGAGCATGCCATTGAGGTAGAAGATGAAGCTGTAGAAGGGGAGGAGCAAGAAGATTTTGATATCATAGATGAGCCCATCTACATCAATCTGGCTCCTAAGCGCGATTCCGAAGCGGATCATGTTGATGAACCACAGCAGGTTGCCGTGTCAGATTTGGGCGTATCCTCTACTGAAAAACCTGAATCTAGTGATGCAATCGAGCCTATCAAAGAAGAACCTAAACCACTAGTCATCAAGGAACCTCTATTGGAGAGTTCGAATACGGTTGAAGAAGCTCCTGAGCAAACTATCAAAACTGATACTGTTGTGGTAAGCGAAGCTGATATTGAAGAACCTAAACCACAAGTTGCTGCGCCTGTTATCTCAAGTACGGTTCAAGAGGGTTCTCTTCAAATTGCTGGACCCGCCGCTAGTCTTGTAAATCAGCCGGTTATAGAAGAACCTAAACCCCAAGTTTCTGCGCATGTTGTCTCAAAAAACTCTTCAAACTGCTGAACTGGCACTTAGTGTTGTTATTCAGCCGGTTATAGAAGAACCAGCGCAGGTTGAACCTAAAGTTCTTACTTTGAATACTTCGAATATAAGTCAAGACCAACCAAACGAAACTGGTCCTCCAGAACAAATCCAAACTGTAGTTCAAACTGAAACTTCAAATATAAAAGACACTATTCTGCCAGAACAACCACAAAATGAAGAGATTCAAGTACCTCCTACTGCAGTAGATGAGACTCCTGTTAATCCTACTACAGTAATAGAGCCTCAACCATCAGCTTCTGATCCTGCCACAAACGATCCTGTTCCGGATACATCGACAACCGTACCGGAAGATACTCAAGAGGAAGACGTAATCAGGCATAGCTCAAAGCTGGCCAATAATCTATCCGAACTAGTTCTGGACACCAAGCGGCTCATACAACAAATGAAGGACGAGATCAACTCCGATATTGCAACGTTCAACGAAGACGACGCAGCATACGGAGAAGAGTATTACGAGGACGAGTACGAAGACGAATGGGAAGGCGAGGAGGAGGAGGAAGAAGAGTGGGATTCCAACGAAGAGTACGATGTGGACGAAAACGGAGATTTCTACGAGTACGAAGACGATGACGATGATGGATCGGTAATGTTCTCCGAAATGACCATCATCGATTCCGCTAACGGAAAATCGAGAAGCGTTGAACAACCGGCCAATGAAGCGATCCCAGTCGAAGCACCGCCACAGATGATCCTGCCCATCATCAACATGGCGATCGTAAGGGAAAACGAACGAAACAGTGCATCGGAGGTAAGTGATCTACCGCTGGACAGTGATTTCAACGATGCTATGAGTGTGATCGAACAGTCGGTTGGTGAGCTGAGAAACATGTTACACCTGACCGAGCAGGCGCTTGGCCCACTCGAATTTGCCTCTCCACTGCACCATGCGTCCAGTGTGGAAACGCTTCAAAACAGTCCAGAACAGAGTGAGATCAGTGAGATCACGCTTGTGCCTGAGCTCGTCCATACAACAGCGGGAGAAGAATCAAGCGATCGGACACTGGTGGCAGAAGAGAACCTGCCGATGACGATGAAGGATGTGCAAACGTTGTTGAACGCTAAAGCAGTCATTGGAGGCTTTATCAAGACGGTACAGAGAATCGAGCAAACGGGTGACGAACTTCCGGAACCGGAGCCGTTGCCCGAGGAATCTCCGATGGTGATATACGATTCGGTAAAGACATCTTCAACGGAAACGACGGACAATAAGCCACCATCCGTTATTGAGAGGAATGCTTTGAATGAGCCAATTGCAATTCCGGAGGAACCAATCGGCACAAAGGATGAAACACAAGAGCAAACGGACACTGAGACTGGTTTTTCTGGTGCAGGTTCTCAGCAACAAATGGAGACTGCTGGAAGTAACACTATTGAGGCACCATTCACGCAAGCTGTTGAAGGTACGGATCCAAGTCTATCATTGCCGACTGTTGCTGAAAGTCCAGTAACACCTCTTCAAACGAAACTAATTTCTCCAGTAAATTCTCTAGCGCCCTCTGTTGAGGTACATCCGAATGCTGGTGTTACAAATACGGAAAATCATGTGGTTGAGCCTGCCACTGAAATAATGAATGATCTTAAGGCAGTCACAAGTGCACAAGCAGAAAGTTTGGTTCCCAATGAACCTGGACCATCTCAGTTTGTACCTCTAGATGAATCTCAGGATATCCCTTTGAACGAAAATGCAGCACCCGAGTATGTTAACGTACACGCCGTAGAGCTGACTGATACGAACGGTTCTGGCTCAGTTATTCCCGAATATGCAACAGTATTTAAAACAGGATCCAAGCTTCAAGTTATTGAGCCTCCTGTGGGAGAAGTTGATACTGCTAACCGAAACATTGCTAATCAAGAACCAATCACAAATGGAGATAGTGTACAAACTCCCGAAACAGCTACCGAAGTCTCAGAAGCACCTCAGATTATTTCAAATGAATCAGAAATCACATCAGTTGTACGCTCAGTTGATGTTATACTGCCAATCAAGGAAGAATCAAACGTCGATGAGAGGAGAGCACCCGAAGTTGTTGATGCATCAACTACTGTAGCTGATGCTTTGGAACGTACTGTGACTGAGAGCACTACCAGTCTCACTGTTCCGGAAACTACACAAAGAAAACAAGGTCCAGAGGATCCTGCAAACTCATCAACAACTAACACCCCAATGACAGACGATCATCACACTGAGTCATTGCCTCACAATCTCGCGCCAACTACTACTGCTAGTATAGCTGAGCAGCCACCACTAGAGCCAACTACGAGCCATTTGCTCAACGGACATGCACCGGACAATCGTACCGAATCTCGTGCCTCTTCCGAAGAGCCTTCATCCAGTTTCGTTGAAATACAGCCATCACAGGTCATTGTACATTCACCCGCAACCGAAACTCTACCATCACCACAAGTCGTTCCACCTGAAGCACCACCCCGTACCACAAACATCTACCAAAATGTGGACATTCATCCCCAAGCTTCAACCACCACTGCTACTACTACTACTACCACTCCCGCTACTACTACCCCCATCAAGAGTCCACCCACCCGCTCAAAATCGAAAGCCCCCAAACTAACCGTTAAAGTTGCAAACGCCGCTACTTCGCAGTCGGAGGATGGTGCCTCCCCGACAACACCACCAACTCCCACTGGCCAGAAGGCTAACGCCAAAGCTTCCAAAACTAAACTCGAAAGTAAGAAGAAATCCACCACCACCGCTACCGCAAGCGCCACATCCCCCACGGCCGATTCGACCGGCCGTCGGCCATCTATCACGCGCAAGAAATCGATCGGTGGTGGAGTGTTTGGACCGGTGCAAACAAACACGGTCAAGAACATGCAGAAAGAGTTCCTTAACAAGGCGATGGAATCGCCCAAACCGAGCACATCCAAGGTAACGCCCAAACCGGCTAAGCTCGTACAACCGAAGGCGTTTGCCGGACGCTCGTCCGCTACACCTCCCGCCTCCACGAGCAAAGCTGCAACACCGGCCTCCGAAGAGGCTAGTACGTCCTCGGCCAGGTCAACACCCGGACCGAGTGAACCGATGCCGGGCAGCTCGCGCGATACAACGTACATGTGCGAGAAGCTGCTGAAGAAGAAGTATCGCGAAACGTGCTTTAGCGATGAGTACCAAACGACCGACGATGAGGACGAAAGCCGGATGACGATTACGGAAAGCGAACGCACCATTATCAAGAGCTTGGTGAAACCGTACGAACCGAACAGTGAGCCACCAGAAGTAAGTTGCGTGCGTGCGTGCGTGTGTGCTTGTTGGAACAATTCCTAGCCCTTTCGCCACATAGGTAGAACTCTTCTTTGGAGGGGACACGACGGAAGCAGTTCCCGCCGTTAACTCATCATCAATCACTCAAATTATTGGAAACTTGCTTTAGAACCAGTTATAATTCCGTTCCTGTTACACTTAAATGAAAGGTCCATGTGTTACACCGTTAATAATTCGATGTCTCTACTCTCAAACCCGTTCTTCACTTACCTTAGGTCCAAGCGAAGCAGTTGCTAGAGGATGGTTTGGTTCAAACTCAGGCCCAGGCAGAGCTTGCCGTGCAGCTGATTGAACTTCGATACGCTCGTGATAACGCAATCTGGGCTGCCACACAGTGCCACACGATCGATGAAGCACGAGATCTGCTGCAAAAGGAATGTGAACTTTGCCTCGGTGTGTTCCCGATGAACGAGATCGTTTCGATGCTTAAATGTACTCACACTTGCTGTCTCGAATGCGCAAAGGAGTACTTCACGCAAGAGATCACCAATCGGTCGATCACCAACTGTAACTGTCCTTACTGTAAAGAACCAGATCTTAATGGACCAGACGTCACGGAGGACGATGTGCTGGAGTATTTCTCGAATCTGGACATTCTCCTAAAGAACATAGTGGATGAGGAGGTTCATGATCTATTCCAGCGCAAGATCCGTGATCGTACGCTCACCAAGGATCCCAACTTCAAGTGGTGTGTCCACTGCTCGAGTGGGTTCTTCGCGCGGCCAAAGCAGCGACGATTGGTTTGTCCGGACTGTGGTTCAATCACCTGTGCCTCGTGTCGGAAGCCGGTAAGACATTGGCGCTTTCTGGATCCCTTCTTGGGGAACGAGAACTAATCAGTGCGGCTCTTTCGTTTTGCAGTGGGAATCTCAGCACGAAGGCCTAACGTGCGATAAGTTTGCCGAATGGAAGGAAGCAAACGATCCGGAACTCCAAGCCGAAGGTGTCCAGCGTCATCTGCAGACGCACGGTATTAGCTGTCCGAATTGCAAGTTCCGCTACTCACTAGCCCGTGGCGGTTGTATGCACTTTACCTGCACACAATGCAAGTTTGAGTTCTGCTATGGTTGCAACAAGCCGTTCATGATGGGTGCCAAGTGTGACGTATCACCGTACTGTGCCAAACTGGGTTTGCATGCCCATCATCCGCGAAACTGTCTGTTCTATCTACGTGACAAGGAACCACGAGATCTTCAAAACTTACTACTGGTATGATAGATGTTCTGGGAGTTCTCTAGTAAGTTGGTATTGAATCCAAGATCTTTCCAATTTTTAGATGAACAACGTATCGTTTGACACCGAGCCATCGGAACAAATGAAACAGGAGTTGACGAATGGAGAAAGTGCCATCATGAAGTGTCCCATTCCACTGCAAAAGGAAACACCAGCCGGTCTGATGGATATGATCTGCAGTGCAGACGTTCCCGACAAACATGCCGGATTGTGCAGGTAACTTAGCCATCGGTGTTGTGTTTGCTTTCCCAAATGGGGACAACCCTTATTTTTGGAAGAATTTCAGCAATTCCTGTGAGAAATTCAAGGCTTTTTGGTAACTTAGTTTGTAAAATTGTCTCAAATCGCGAAATCATGCCGAACAAGCATAAACAAATGACCGGAATTTAAACAGTAGACTTTTCCACACGTAGGACACGACCAGTACTAATACATTCCCCACCTTTTTCATCCTTGACCTTTCACGGTACCCTTCTTCTAGACCGCATTACATTGAGTATCTTAGCTTCCTGGTGACGCACAATAGCATTGATCCCATCAACATCCTCAATGCGGACGATCTCGAGTCGATTGTGCGGCGCGCTAACAAACGTATGCCTCCGCGCCCGTATGGCATGGTGGACGGCATCTATCGCGAATACTTACTGCAGGTGAGAACGGGGACCTCCGAGCATGATGTCCACTAAGAGTTGCGTTTTTTTTTCTTTCTCTATCTGCTTCTTCCAGAACCCATTACGTTGAATATTTGGTCGGTACGGTATCGAAAGCGCAGATCGATCCGCTACCGATACTGGATCTAACCGATTGTGTCCAAGAGTTGCGCCGGCGCGGCATACCACTCCCGGAACGGGGTCCTTGGGACACCGATGAAATTTATCGGGAAATGTGCCAGAAGGTGAGAGCGAGAGAGGATGCTTCATGCTAAAAACGCTTTTCGAGAAGGAAACTCCCCGGGTGGTGGTTAGAAATGCGTTCGTCGATGCACTTACGCACAACGCAATCCATCACCACGGAACGGGTGATCACCAGATTTCCTCACATTGCGCTTGTTGCTCTCTTTTTATGTGACCTTTCATGAGAATCTCCCCCCCACTGGACACATACGGTAGCGGATTCTGACTGCACTGACTGCCATTTCAATGGACGATACCATGCTCCAAGCCGAACGAAAATATTTTATGTAAACGTTGGAATGTACAAACGTACCCTCCTTTTGCACCTTACATTAACTACAGTAGCGGTAGTACTTGTCACTAACGGGTGGTGTTAGAGAACGAGGCACTAATACTTACTAATATTCCATTGCTTCGATTGGGACTGATTTACCACGACCTTCAAGTCGTTCCAAAAGTTTGTCCCCTGAGATGGTTCTAAACGCGTTCTGTTTCTTTCATTTTGTTTCGCACAGCTCGTTAAGGAGAAAATTCCGCTTGACAATTAGCCGAATCTTATAGCGAGTCTGAAGGATCCAGCTACCAATGGATAAGATAAATCTACTTGATAATAGGAATTCTACATGATTCTAGAGGACTGGTCCAAGCTGGCTGTCCTATCACCATTCAACGGGGTTTGATTAAGTTAAGAAATATATATATCCAATAAATCTATCTACATATTCTCTTTGTATGGCCTTTTATTACTAAACTTCTAGCTTCTAGCTCCTGCTAAATCGTAACCGTCCTACCGGTTGCTTAACTTTTGGTTTCTCCTTGGCCTTAGCGTCCGTTTTACCCGACAAAGAGTTTTTGAGAAGTTGTTGCACTAACTTAAAGTTGGGAGGTGTGACATTATTTTTCGCACCGGAGGGAGAACTGGCCGGTGCGTTACTGACACCGTTACCTGCTTTGTTGTTCTGCTTGTTTTGGTCCGGTTTTGCTGGTATTTTTATACCGGCTTTTTCATTCCTCTCACGCTTCCTTTTCCGCTGCTTTTCCTTTAACCATTGGTCGTAGATCTCCTGAAATTCACCTTTTTCCGAAGCAGTTCCCGTTGCAGCGGGAGCGGTAGGTTTAGGCCATTTAATTTTTGCATCCAGCGGAATTCGCGTTTTATATGAGCATACTTGACAAGTGTATTTCTGAAGCAAAACGATATCACAGGCTTATATGAAGTTATTTCCAAAAAAAAAAAACAGAAAAGTTTGTTAAAACTTACCGCAACTCGGCCCATTCGTGTTTTCAGATGTTCTACCAATGATTGCTGCTGTCTGGTTAGTTTGTCCTTGCTTTGGAGTTTCTCGATCTGCTTTCGGCTACGCTTACAGCTCGGTATAACCACCACGGAAAATAAACCATCCGTCCACGGTATGTGACACTTTCGGCACATTTTATTGTGTTCGTCAGTATCTATTTGTTCATAGGTTCCGAGTGACTTTCTCCTAAAAATGTACCAAAGGTATCAGCATTCCATTGCAAAGGAACGGACAGGTTCGTGTTGTACTTACAGTAACTCTAGTTTGAGGATAGCTTGAAACTTATTATCTACGGGCAACAGCTGCCCAAATTTCCACAGCTTTCTATCCATAATGGACACACAAACACAGCACGGTAAAGCACAAATGAGTTATTTTTTAACACAAAAAGGTATCGGTCCACGAGAGCACACGAAAATCCCGCATGGGATTGTAAACAACAACAAACTCGCTTTTTGACAGTTCGTTTCTTCCGTACTGACAGCATTTGAGCTGACAGCATTTGAAATTTACAACCTTTTTCGCATATCATGGTTTTATTTATTCATTTTCCGATAATTTATTGTATTTCATAAATGTAACTCACATCGAATAACTACGTTCAACAAAAAACTAATCGAAAAATATTTTCTCCCGGCTTGTTCAACTGACAGCACCGAATGACATTTCGCCCGGTGTCAAAATTCTTGCCAGACAGATTTTCACGCAAATTTTTTGCTTTTGTCTACTTCCTCTGGTTCGTTCTGTGCGCCGCGAAAAATAAGGACCGACGGTGCAGTTTTTCCCTCCCAGCGCAGTGATATTGTTTGTGGCTTGCTAGGGCCCCGTAAGCTACCACCAACGAATAACTATCGTACCGCGGTAGCAAGATGTCGTTCATCGCACGAAATGTGGCCAGAACGTTGGCGCAGGTAAGGCATCACGGAAACGCGACCCCGTGTACGTACGTTTCGGGGTCGATTGTAATTTGTGTTGATCAATGTTTATGTAACACCCGTGTTTCGGGCCGAGTGTAGCAATACTTTTCACAGGACGGTTCTAATTAGGTTTTATTTTTTTCGTTTTCGCAGGCATCATGCCGCGGCATCCATTCGACGGCCGTAGCTCAAAACCCGGTTAGTATTGCAAGGAACTGCGATTCTCTATAAATTTTTTTTGGTTGTAATTCATCTGTCTATCCGTTTTCCAGCGTCAGGGAAAAAGCGAAGGTCGCATCACTTGCACGCTGATTCCCGGTGATGGCGTTGGTCCCGAGCTGGTGTACTCGGTGCAGGAAGTGTTCAAGGCCGCCGATGTACCGGTAGACTTCGAGACGTTCTTCCTGTCCGAGGTCAACCCAACGCTCAGTGCTCCGCTTGAGGATGTCGTGCGTTCGATCAACAAGAACAAGGTCTGCCTGAAGGGTATCCTTGCGACGCCCGATTTCAGCCGCACCGGTGAGCTGGAGACGCTCAACATGAAGCTGCGTAACGAGCTCGATCTGTATGCGAACGTCGTGCACGTGGTGAGTCTGGAGGGTGTGCATACGCGCCACAAGGGCATCGATGCGGTCGTTATTCGTGAGCAGACGGAGGGTGAATATTCGGCCCTGGAGCACGAAGCGGTGTCCGGAGTGATTGAGTGTCTGAAGGTGATTACCGCCCAAAAGTCGGCCCGCATTGCCAAGTTTGCGTTTGATTATGCGACCAAGCACAACCGCAAGAAGGTCACCTGTGTGCACAAGGCCAACATCATGAAGCTGGGCGACGGTTTGTTCATGAGGAAGTGTGAGCAGGTAAGGTGTGGTCCGTTTAGGTGGTCAGTTCGTGATGATAACCCAAATTTCCTTTTAGATCGGTAAACTGTATCCCAGAATTCAGTTCGAAAAGATGATCGTCGACAACACGACGATGCAGCTGGTCAGCAACCCGAATCAGTTCGATGTGATGGTGGCACCGAACCTGTACGGTAACATTATCGATAACATCGCATCCGGCCTAGTCGGTGGTGCTGGTGTTGTTGCTGGTGCTTCGTATTCCGCCGAGCATGCCGTCTTTGAACCGGTAAGTAGGAACCGCTTTCCTTTCCTAGTAGGACAATCGCTTACCGTATTCTCATCCATCCATTACCAAGGGTGCACGACACACGTTCGCTGAGGGCGTTGGTAAGAACATTGCCAACCCAACGGCGATGCTGCTCTGCTCGTCCAAGATGTTGCGCCATGTCAACCTGTTGCCATACAGCCAGATGATCTTCCAGGCGGTGCAGAACGTGCTGCGCGCCGGTAAGGTCCGTACCAAGGATCTCGGTGGTCAGAACACGACCAACGAGTTCACTCAGGCTGTTATTCACAATCTGCGATAAGCAAGCAAGGGAGAAGCTACGATAATGGAGCCAGAACGAATTGACCTACTAAAACCCCTCAATCCTGCGGAAACACGATAGTACTTGCTATCCAGCTATCCTTTCAGTATCTTCACAACCCCATTCTAACTTATATTCTTCCCCGGTACCTTCGCCGCCCCGGTCTATTTCGAAATGAATGCAAATGTCGCCCTTGTAGGAGTTGTATCTTTTAGTGGAAATGTGTTTGTAAAACAACGGTTAGCCCTATTTATTGAACCC
>KZ063515.1:10284-37561 GCA_002091835.1 Anopheles maculatus
AGCACAAAACAGAACATTTCTTGGTGGACGAAACTGTGCACTTTGGACGACAAGATTCGGGCGATCCGAAAGGTACAACGATGCGAAAACCTCAAAGGGCAGCACACAAAGAGGTTGCCTGCCCTTGCACAAACAAGGGCTCGTTCTCACCCGTTTCCCCTACTGCTTCCTACTGCCTTCGGGTCCAAAAAAAAGGGGTCCCCTTCGAACGGATCGGAAGCTGCTGACCATGTCCTGCTTGGTGGTGTCTGCACGTTCCCATGGTCTAACTACGACGTTCGTGGTGCGCTAGCGTGTAGTGAAACCAAAACCGTCCGAGCCTTGACGGCATTTTAAGGAAAACCGGTTATGTGCCAGTTTTTTGTTTTCTGTGCCTGTTGGTTGGAATTCCTTCGTACCGGAGCAGAGAAGAAAACCAATTTCTGCACTCGCTCGCCGGTAACTTAACGATGTGCGCAAGGATGGCGCAACTGGAAAAGGTCTATGCGCGTGTGTGTGTGTGTGTATGTGGAAAAAGGGAAATCACTTGGCTTTCGGACATGGCAAAGTACCGACCAACCAACTGCCCTTTTGCCCTTGTTTCCAGCGACTTCTTTTTGCTGGTATGGTGTGGAGTTCTGTTCTTTCTCTTGCCGCTTCAATGTTCAGTCGATCGTTCTACCCCATTGGACCGTAGCTTTTATGATCTTGTTTGTAACTGGCTTGGGTTTGTAGAAATTGCATCATGGTAAAGTTGCACGGTCGTTCAAAATTCATAAACTAAGAAATCGTGCTTCGTTCGCTGCTTAAAAGCTGCTTAAGGGAAGTTTAAACTCTGCATGAACTGCTTGGCTCTTTAGAACGTGGATGCGTTATGATTGGAATTGGAATATGATTGGAGTATTAGATTAAACATTTCTCATAATTGTATCATCCTTATTTACTATGAAACTTTAGCGAAACGAAGCTGCTTAAACGTTGTTTAAAAAGATCGTACAACTCAGATGCTGTTTAAATATAACAACCGATCAATAAAAACAACATTTTCAAGCGATCGTTAAGGCATGTGGAATATTTAGTTTGATAAGGCTCTAGACATAGTTTACAAGAGTTATTTGGTACACTTTGTCGTTGCATTGACGTTCGGCACGCGGAAACTCCAGCTCCCATTGGCAGTCAAATCTCGCCAACGGTGGTGGAGTTACCAGGCTCCGGAAACGTTCTACATTCGTGCGCGTTCGGCCGTATCGATCTTACCTTTCGTTGCACTTTTGCTTTGGCTTACAACCGTGTGGGAACCAACCCCTCTTACCTGTGTCGGCGAGAAAGAGAAATCAGCGCATTTCAGATATGTGTGTGGCGTCATCCTCGAAAGTCACTGTCCTCTGCTGCCGGTTTGATGAATTCATTGCCGCATTATCCGGTGACGATGTCTCGAACAACGTACGTGATCGTGGTACCAAACGCGGCAAGATGTGTCTGATCTGTTTCGATGCACTTCCTGCCTATGGGTGAGCAAGGTATGGGGAGAGACACTAGACTACGAATATTCGTGGAATTCTCAATTCAAAATACAATGTGTCGGGCGAGCAGCTCCGGAGCTTCGAAGAACAAATGTGGGAAATATGAAATTGGTAAGTAAAGTATAATTTATTTTTTTTTTACGAGCTGATCGACAAATCGATTCACATTCCACTATCATCCTGTGGTGGTTGTGCCCGAGGTCACAAAATGGCTGACACACAAGGGGTCCGCCAACCGGGCCACGGCGCGTAAATTAGCAACCATTTTCGATTGATCGTTGCAACAGTGTGGTTAAAATTTCGCACGTACTGGTGGTGTTGCCCTTTCCGACGGTCCATTATTCCTTGTTCGATGATTACGCACACTTACAAGGGTGGCGAAGAGTTTCCAGGCGTACGGCGGTGGAACGGTGGAGACATCGTCCGGCAGCGCGCGGCATCAAGGTCCCATTTATTTATTGCACCATAATTTCAGGCGCCCGATTCCTTGCCGCTCTCTCTGTGGTTGCCGATGGCTATGGTGTGTGGGTATGATCGATCGAGGCAGAAGTGTTCCGCTGTTATCAGTCCGAGCTGCAACTTTGTTGCGAGATGTACGTACGGTGAAAAGATTAATGGGGCCTGGTCGAAGATGTAACGCCGTGTTGCGCACAATCGTTACGCTCTCGATATGTGCGTTGTATGCAGTTTAAAGGAACTTCAGCTGTGGCAGGGTTTATTTTATAGCACCAGAAATCATTGTGGAAGTACGGGGTCTACCATGTCCATGTTTTAATATTTTATGGTTTGAATTATAGTTTATATTGGCAACTGGTTTAGTTACTTATCAAGTGCCGGAAACATTCAGCGGGAATTCCTTTAAGAATCTGTTGCATAAGAGAACCACTGATATCTTAATATAATTGGATGGATTGCTGATGAAGATGATCCCTCAAGATTTAGCTTCAAAGTCTCGAGAACGAGTTTTAAAATAGTATTTACTTACTTACTTACTTACTGCTTACGCAACAAACGCTTCGCGATCTAGGACTGCTATAGGAATCTTCGAAACCGCTCACTGTCTAACGCCGTCTTCTTCTCTATAATCATCAACACAGTCACTCTATCTTTATCCGAAGCTACTATCGACCGTATAGTGGCTTGCCAAAGACTTTACGTGATGATCAACCCACCGGAGCCTGGCGAGTCTATGTCGCGCTTCTCAAACATCATTCTTAGCACCTTTTTCTCAGGTTTTCTTCAGTTTTGGACATATTATATTCCTGATTTTAGCAACAATCATCGAGATTTTAATATCTTAAGATATCTTAACTTTTATTCATAAAGAACTGCTTGACAGTATTGCTAAGAGATCTTAACTTGGTGCCTGTTTGAAGTTAGCCTTTCATATCTGGAGGATCTCTTAGTAGAAAAAATATTCTGTAATATAGTGAAAAATCTTAGAGTTGTCTTAGGCGGTCTTAATGTCTATATGATTAAAGATATGATCAAAGGTTCTCGTTCCACCCTATTTCGTTTTCCAAAACGACTTTTCGATCAAGAAGATTTGGTTTCGTCGTACTGTACAGCTCTGAAAAGACTTGATACCATCACGAAAGAATCTTGGACACAGAACTGATCAGATTTCCAACCCTGATTCAACATCAGCAATCAATTTAGTTTTATATTATTATTAAATATTTAAAGTCGTCTAAATGTATTATTAAAATAAATAACTGCGATACATTTTTTGGATTTCAGTTTTAAGAGTTGCCATTTCACAATGTTCAGTTTATTTAACAGAATCAATTTCAAAGAATAAATGTACCTACGGCAGATAAACAGAAATAAAGCATCCACTTGACGGTGAGTAGCAGAACGCTAACTATGTTTAGCCAGCGTGCCCTCCCGTGCCACGATAATGAGCACCAGAAGCACGCACGCACGTACACCGAAGAGCACACCAATGATGATCAATGCATTAGCTTAAGAGGCAAAGACTCCCGTTCAGCGCATACAGCCGAAGAACAATCGTCCAAACGGAAACATGGACAAGAAGCCGTCCCATTGAATTGAAGCCCTGGTGCAACATACAAAAAAGAAGGAAACCCCCCCTCCCCGTTAAAAGTGTGTTCATGTGTCGCACGCAGCAGTACAGCACACATGTGAATCTCGGAAGGGGTAAAACAAAAAAAAACACTACCAACACTGAATGCGCGTATGCATAATCACACCGATTGCATGGTGGCTCGACGATGCACATGCAGCACAAATCCCTGCCTATTCCTGTGCCGGGACACAACGTTTCGCTTTCATTTGGCAATAATTTAGCTCGGGTCGCGCTATTGTCCCGCGTCCCGCACCCGGTTTGCTACCAGAAGTGCCCTTGTCAAAGTGTTTTATGCCTCACACATGTCATGTGCCGATTCATTTTCTTTTCATTTTCCATTAGCAAAGTTAAACAAGAGCGAACGGTACACAAAAGCAAAAGCATGCAATCTATGTCTCTGCACCTTTTTAACACGCACACACACACACACACACATGAAGCGTAGTCTGCGCGTGGTTGCATTGAAGTGCATTTTTCAAGTTCACAGTCAACCATTTTGTCAACCATGGCGTCCCATGACGGGAAAGGAGCCGAACATAAAACAAAAAATGCTTCGTGTTGGGTTTCATTTTGCTTGTACCGACCGTGTACTTGTGCCATTTGTACAGTTTCCGTTGGGGATGAGACTACAAAAGGAAGGAGAAGGAATTTGTGTGTATGCTTCCCGGGTTTTTCTTTATTTCGTGGTTGTGTCTGCAAGCATTTTGTGCATTGTTGCCGGTTGCTTAAGTATTCCGACCGACGCGATAAGATGGAATGTTTTAGGGGATGGTATAGTACGGTTAGAAAGGATGTAAATAAAAAAGGGTGATTGTAGAAGTTAGTGAAGAAGTTATTTTGTTACGTATTTTAAGTGCTAACAGCAACATTAACGTTTAAAAACTAATATTTAAATGAAAAGTATAGTCTGCATCAGCAACCAGGCGTCTCCATTTAAAATAGATTTTTATCCTAAGATGCAGTTTTTTAAGCAAAAAAGCAGTTCCAAGTGTGATTGTATTACATGTAACCATTATAAAATGTTATCCCATATGCCCTCATATTTACCGCCACTAAAGGACGTAAAAAGGAGATCAAACGAATGAAAGGAAATGGCAGAACAGTGAAGCAAAATCCGAAAAGAACACGTCGGGACTAAAAGTGTCGCATAGCAACTGCTCGATTTTCGACGATCGTTCGACGGTCCGTGTCTCCTTTTATAGACTCTCGCTCTTTTCTTGTGTAGGTTGTGAAACGTGGCCCAGCCGCCGAACGGCACCAGAGGCCCAGAGAGGTTCTGAGGGCACCGTACAGAGACACGAATCAGGACTCTACGATCAGGTTAAGGTGATCGTGGTACAGCGAGCTAAGAAGAAGGACAAACGTGGCTCGTCTGGCGAGCAGAAAAAAAAGAACCGCTTAAAACAACAAGCAAAAGAAACCCCGAAAACTGGTAATATTAATGCAGCCCTACGTCGATTGCGCTCCGGCCGATGGTGGGTTCCTATGGCCCTTGGGGGCCTCATGTGTTGGTGGTAGCGCATACACACTTTTGTATGATTTAGAGGCACCCGGCGAAGACGCTGCCACGTTGCTTGGGAGCCGTAATTTGTGTGCTCTCACGGTCACGGAAAAAAGGGCCTATGCTTTGCTGCTGGTGGATGCAACGAAGAACCGATCGCAAGCAAAACGATTCGAGCAAAACGTAGTGTTGCATCGTTGGATCGTATAGTCGGCGCGAGTGGAGTGTGGTTGATGGAGGGGATCAAGAACTGAAAGTAGGTCTGATGTTCCCGGGAATGCTGGAGAGGGCGGGAATTTTCGCTGTTCGCTTCGCTGCACAAAACTCGAGGCCCATGTTGCTATAAAGCGAGATTGAGATTGTGCGTTCGCAGAGCGTTTGAGAAAAATGGGTCCACAAAGGAAAGAACAACAACTGCACGATCGAAACGAAAGTTGTTTTTAAGTGTTTAAGATTTTAAGTGAAATATGTTGACGTTTTACTACATTTTTTCATCCTTGATTGTGCATTGTTTTTAATTATAGCTACCTAAACGCTATAAAATGTTTGATACACGCGTGTTTTGCTATATCAGTAAAAGCGTTATTGAGTATTCTCATTCCACACTTATTCTGTTTCTTAAGAACTCGGTTTTTTATTGAGGTTCTAAAATCTGCACACCACTTTCGCCTTTCAAATCTTTTTCCCTCCCAAAAAAAAAGCCAGCCCTTTGTTTTTTCGCATTTTACCTCATCAATTCTTTAACTCTGGTCTCTCTTCTTTTCGTGCATCGTTTTCTTTAACGCCATTTTTAATTCCCCCTCTCCTTTCCCACCTGACGCCGCTTCCAACATTGCATAAGTCTGGCTGGGTCTTTCGCTTGTTCGCCTACATACAGATTTCCTTCAGCCATTCAGTCCCAGTCAAGTGCGTCGGCCATAACAATTGGCGTGACTGTGATCCGAAAGGAAATACAACAAAAAAAAGAAAAAGAAAGAACCCCGACAGGAACTGTGTGCGAACGAAACGCATCATCAAACGCGTACGTGAAAGGAAAGGGGAGGGGAGGGGGAGGCGAGGTTGGAAGAGTTGGAACAGAAACTGGGCGAGGATAAACGGCATTCAAGGGCCCAGACAGCAGCACCGGCAACCAGAGAAATCCAACCGCCCGACGAAGGCTGCAAGTCGCGCAAGAAGCAAGAATCTTTCCACCCTTTTGTGTTTTTGCCTTGGTCGTGCCGTCTTGCTGGTCGTGCGGCTTGTTGGGCTGTCTGGTTGATTTCTTTTTTGCTTCACTCTCTTTGCGAAAAGGGAAATGAAACGGAACAGAAGAGGCGGGAAAATGGGAAAGGAACCGCGCATCAACGAGCGGATGCACGAATGCAGCCGATTCTGCGAATTGACGAATATATCGGTTGTCGGAGCGAACTCGCGCGCTGCCGTCGAGACAATAAAGTGACCTTGACTCCCTATAATTATGGTCCCGAGGGCGTGCGGGATGTGGGATTGTTGCCCGTTTGCGTTGGTTTCGTCCGTCGGTGAGATTTTGGCATCGTGTTGGGGCGTTGAGGCGTTCCGTGCGCTTTTACTGTTGCTGGTGGCGTGTTGGCCGCCAATGTCTGGCGGGGGCCTTTAGCTCCAAAATGGCAGAATGGGAATGTGTGTGCATTTTCCTACGCGTTGGGAGTTTGTGCAAAAATGGTTTGACACGAGGTGGATTTTTTGGAAGCAGAATTTTCATCAAGAATCAGAAGAACGTTTAGAGATATTCCAATAGATTTTTTTTGGTATAAATAGAAGGAACTGAGAATCATGACTCATCACAATACCCTGCTAATTAGGTCCTAAACAAGTGTCCACATGTTTAAAACAATACGTGGTACGAGATAATAATACTAAGTTATCGCAACTTTAGGTTGTTGCTAACTGAAACAGCGCATAGTTTTAATTGCCTGGATGTTTGTTTTCAGTTCTGGTATGCACTGAGACATAGAACTTGGAAAACGAAAGTCAACAAATTGGAGTTTTGTATTTAGTCAGGTTTTTAGCATTTCGAATGAATTTGTTGACGTTAAATACCTATCAGACGATCGACAATTTTCAACATCATAATTATAGCATTCATCCTGTTTTTCTCTAAATCCATCACACAACTGACAAAACAGTCCCTGTCTTTATGCGATCTTCAATCAAATCGGTCCGAACCGTCGAAACCACCCGATCCACATAATCTTAGATTGGCCGCTCCTAACGAAGACTGACAGCATGCACATCGAGCACACGGAAACGTCATTAAGCGTCGCGGCAGCTGTAGCAGGCCTTTGCAGACTGCAGACGGCCATTTCACCGTCCGTCCAGTCCAGAGGGTCGAGGAACGATTAGCGAAAAGACCCACTTTATGACCGGCCCGAAGATGCGATTGCACAGCACCAAACCGGACAACCCGAGCCAGTCGGGTATTGCAAATTCTCATTTGAACCGGTTTACCACCAGACGCCGACGGTCGGCCGGTTTTTCGGAGCTGCTAGGGCGGTGAAAGAACCCGAAATGCATTTGCATCGTTCGAGATGCATTAGTTCGTTTCGCTCGCTTGTTTTTTTTTTTTTTTGGTTGTTCAGCTGCTCGATGCATGGTGTCTGGATAGTTTCGAGACGAGATAAATGCTCCCCGAGAGGCTTCGTACCTGGGAGCCAGAAAGGTTAACCGTTTTGCTACTCTACTCCAGCCTTAGGATGGGTTACCTGCATGCAGAGGTGCATTCTTCGTACCGATTGGAGCCTATGGCGTTGGGTTTAGCGTTCACACTCATAAAAGTTGGATTTGACCTTGGTCTTGGATCTTGCATCCTGCTGCTGCTGCAAAATCTTTTCTTCCGACCGGACAGACAACAAGAAGGGTTCAACAAAGCGCTGGAGATCAAATTCACGACACACTATCCAGTTCCCGGGATTTTATGGGTTGCCTGTGCGAGCAGCCGCACAAGAACGGGTCCAAACGCTGTCCGAATGCTCCGGGAGTTTGGATCTGGTTGTTTAACCGGCATGGGCGTTTTATGAGGCCTCCCGTACCTGGGCTACGGCTAACTTCGTCTAGACGTGCAGCCGCATGCGTCCTACATTCTGTATCGTGGGCATGAAGCATCCGTTTAATAATCTCCGCTTGTTTTTAAATTACAAAACATGTAGCATTTTATGTAGAAAATATTGAACGATAATAAAGTGAAGATGTCCCAAGCACTGCGAGGTAAAAAGTAGTAAAAAACTGACGACGAAAGACAGACGCATAAAGACAAACAAAAGGCCACGAGAGGTGAGCAAACTTTGTACGCTGCTGCGGCCACCAACAAAACAAAAAAAAAACCCCGACAGCTAGACAGCAACGTGAGAAGGTGATTATCGTGGCAACAGCAACGATGCACCGGGTTATTTGCTGCCGGTTCAATAGACTATCATCCTCCGTGCATTGGTTAAACATTGGACGACGTTCGATCGACAGGGGCAGCTCTGCGAGAGAAGAAAGAACGGAATCATCCGGACCGGTCATTCGAAGCCCTGCAATGCTGTACGCGATCCGCGTGTACGGGCACGGATGTAAATGACACTTTATTTGTACTCTTCGTATTTATCCTTCCACTTAGCATGGGTAACCTTCGAAGGGTTTAAAAACACAGTCTTGGCCATTCTTCTTGGTGGGAGCTTGATGACCACGCATTAATATGTACAAACATCAAAGTTACACAAAGAGGTGAGAAGATTTTTTTTTTTGTAAGAAGAAAAGCCACAGTTGTAGGGCTAAATTATGGAATATTTAACGTGTTGAAAAAATTGTTGAAAATATGCCAGATAACTTAATTAAATTATGACTACCTCCCTGGTCCAGAGCTCCAGAGCCGTTGGAGGCACAGTAAATTACTTTGACCATGAAAATTGAGGTCCTCACATATGCAACGCTTCAAACGGACCATGATGAAGCCCTTTCGTTTCGCAAAAAACCATTTCGCCCTATTCGCTGGATTTACCATTCATGCTTTTGCACTGCGATCAATGTGTGCAAAAATTGCCCACGATCATTTTGGACAGACAACAACGGGAGAGAGAGAGAGAGAGAGAGAGAGAGAGAGAGAAAAAGAGCGAGGTGCATGATCAACAGCGATCCTCGTCCGCTTCGTCTGGTTGGCGTGTCAAACAATACACACATACACGTTATGTTGTCCAATGGAGGGATGGAACTTAGAGGACGGACGAAGGGATTGTGTAGCATAAACCTGGCGTTCAGGAGGAATAAAATAATGAACGAAGGCCGGACGACATGCGTGGTCCAATTTGAATGGGAAGTTTGGTAGGCGCAAAAAAAGAAATTGAAGGTGAGGTGTCCCAGAGTGTGATTCGGTTAGGGGACACCGAGAGGCCCTTTAAATGGTTCCTCCGGGGGTTCGAGAGAAACAGGGAGGAGGTCATACACACATACGTACACATCCGGGAATTTATTGTTTCAGAGAGGGAGTACAACAGTGTGAGTGTTTTTGGTGTGCCCCTAAGTGTACACCCTTTTATTACGAAATTCGTCAGTTTGGGTCGATTATTATGCTGCCTCAGAGCATAAGTGCAGCATTGCATTGCGCTTGGAGCTACCAAATTAGCTTCATCTTTCATTCTCCACTTTATATTTCGATGTGGACAGAATTGCAATAACAGCGCCACCTTAATAGTGACTTACTTTAATCTCTGGTATGATGTTTCTACATCGAATTCCACAAGTAGTGCATTTCAAATTTCAAAAGTATCTAAAAATGGCATATAAATTCCAACTTGATCTTGTGCTATAATTTATGTTATAAATGAGAGACTTCACATAGCTATTAGTCTGCTTGTCTTAAGCAGGAACTTCCTTTTGGCTCGCAAATTCTTAACTCAACCAAATAAAAATAAAACCCCCAAGAAAATCTCCCTTCAAGCTAGGGTGCGTGTTACTTTTATGCTGTACGTGCTGCACTTGGCATCATGGCACCATGTTTTCAAGCCTCTTCCATTCCATTTTTCAGCTTGCACGATCGTGTGAGTCCCCCTAGTTCGCTTTTTTATTTGGTCGTTTTTTTTTGTTGGTGCAGAATTTCGCTCAACTCTGCACTGTAACAAAACGCGCTACACAGCCGAGCGAATACCGGATGTGCAGTACGATGCACACTACTTGCACCACTGCAAACTGCGATGGGGTTTTTTTGAACGCTGTTGATCGAGGAACAGGGGAACAAAAAATTGGTACAAACTGGCACACGAATTCTAGCGATTCTACTTCACCAGGCAAAATGTCGTTAGCATTCCATTTTCCATTACCGTCATGATTCTAGCTCATTATTTTTAGGAGCAGGGAAAAAAAGACTTTTGTACGAGTGTTTGTGGCTAATTTGAGAAAAACGAAAGTACATACGCTTGCTTGCAAAAGTGTAACTAAATTTGAAGGCATGCGTTGCAAATTTTAGCGAGACGTAGCACAGAAAGAATGAAGATCTGTAACGCCTTTTTTTCGCTCATAAGTGAAAATAAAGCGAGAAGCTTCGGAAATTAATAAACACATTTTTAAACTTCACTAAGTCAAAGAAGCCAGTAGCGGCAGACCAAGAGACCTCTTGTGGTTGTAAAGCCAAAGAACAAGATCACGGTAACACGGTGGAATTGGAATTGTGGTTCGTTGACAGAGTCTTCACTGAGTCAAAGAAGCCAGTAGCGGCTGACCAAGAGACCTCTTGTGGTTGTAAAGCCAAAGAACAAGATCACGATAACACGGTGGAATTGGAATTGTGGTTTGTTGACAGAATCTTCAATAAGTCAAAGAAGCCAGTAGCGGCAGACCAAGAGACCTCTTGTGGTTGTAAAGCCAAAGAACAAGATCACAGTAACACGGTAGAATTGGAATTTTGGTACGTTGAGAGAGTCAAAGTTGGTTATAGAAATGAAAATTAAACTTAATAAAACCATACACACCTGTATAGGAATTAGCCACACGTTAGGAAGCCACACCAAACGGCAATCAGTTGAGGTCCACTTCTGACAGGACTTGTTGTCAACCAAAATCCTTCTGTATCTACACTTTTATTAAACGTAAAACCTCGAATTCACTGTTTTTGTCGCACTGTTCAGAATCAAAAGCAAAGAAATGGGCCAACCGATCTCGGCAACAAAAACTTCACAAACTGGCACACTGTTTTTTTTTCGATTGTTTCCACACCTTTGTCCTAACTAATAAGACCGTTTTTCGGTTTGGAAAACGAACCTCCGGACGCCCTCTGGTGACGCGCGATTCACCCCAAGCAGACGTTGGTACTGACTGACTTCGGTGGAGGTTTCTCGCTTGCAGGACGCCACCAAGAAGCCGTACGGAGAAGGTTCGCAGTTTTTTAAACCTCATCCTAGAAGATCCACCACGAGACTGATCGTAAAAATTGAAAAATCTCTTATGCAATGGATCGCCCAAACGTTCTTGCATGCGTGTGGCTGCAGCGTGTGCGTTTCCCATTCCCTGGTTTCCCGAAGGTTTCTCCAGCGGTTCCCGGACTGTGTTCCCATTCGACCCGTTCTACTTCAGCCCGTGCGTTCGTGTGTGTGAGTGTGCTTTTTTGCATTCGTTTTTGCAAACTGCTTGCTTCTCGTTTCGTTATTCAATCTTGTCTGCCTCTTTTGATGCTTCCTTCTCGCTTTTGTTTTCATCTTTGTCGTTGTTGTTTTTTTACTGCTGTTGTTTGTGTTGCTCCTATACTTTTCTTCCCTTTTTATACCTCGTATCCCTTGTTTGCTGTGTTAAACATTTTTTAACGTTCTTCTTTCAACCCGTTCGAACCCTTTCCCCGTGCATCGTATAGCGCTGTCTCGGTTACGCGCCGTGTTTTCTCTTTTATTGCTGCGTTGTTTTTTCTCTTTTTTTGGTTGTAATTTTCGTTTCGAAATGCAATTCTCTCTTCCTCCACACACATACACGAACGCTCCACCACATCCTTCTGTTCGGTCGGAGTGTGAGAGTGCGTTCGTTGAATGTTTTATGTGTTTGTGTGTACTGGCATGTGTATGTGGCTATTATGCCTACCAGCAGCAGCTCTGCATTTATGTTTGTCGAATGCAACCGCCGCCCATTAGAGGGTTGGCTCTTGGCTGGTGGCATCTAAAACCCCCGTGCTAGCTTCCCTTCCCCATCTACCGTCCTCCAAAAACCCTGGAGGGTGTTTGTATCCCGCAAATTGTGGCAGAATGAATCAACTACTTCCTTCTTGTCAAGACATTCGTCATCTGCGTGTGTGTGTGTATGTGTGGCGGTCGGTGAAAGGAGGAGGAGGGGAGTAGAATGTTGCGAAAGCAAAAACTGTCTTCAAACGAATACCCAACACATTGGGTAGCGGTCGTATCGTTCGCTCTCGGTTAACTTCCGGTGCGTGGTGTAGGGTCTAGGGTGCTTAACGAGTAAAAAAGAATCATAAACTCACACAACGATACACACACACACATTCTCCAAGGCACATCCTAACCCTCGCACTCGAAAATAAACCCCTTTTTTTTGGGTCGTGAGTCTAACACCTTCGCGCGCCAACCTTCCTGGAGCAGCCAAGATCCATTCGTGGGCCATAGCCTGAAGAAGTACATACAGAGTCGCGCATATATCCTCACAGATCGCCCACCGTGTGCGTCTCTTCGAACTTCCCGATTCGTGGATGCAGTTCGTCGACAACCAGCTCTCCCCCATGCTTCCCTCTTCCCCTCCCCCTCCCTTCCACCCACCTTCTCTTACTTAACCGTGACAGCATCGTCGGCGTTCGCTTTGTGTCTGCGGGCAGCATGTGTTTTCTCGGTCGTTTTTTTGTTATTGTTGTTCGGTGCTGTTTTCTTCTCGCACTGTCTGTATTTGCGGCGGTCCCGTCCTTGTCGCGACGGTACGCGACATTTTGACCATGCGCAACCCTTGCGCAAACCACGGGACGCACGATCGCAACGGCTGCTGGAGGATACCGCCGCCAAGTGAGACAAGTGAAAGAATACGATGGCGTGCGCTCGCGTTCAACGGTCCCATGCTGTACATTGCGTTTGCTTGGCTTTGTGCGAACTAAGCGAAGAGGCGAAGCAGAAAACAAAACTTTGCTATCCACTTTTCAATCAGCGAACGGGCGACAACAGCGTGCCAGCCGTTCGGATAGAAACTTGAGCCGCAGCACTCGCATTCAACCGTTTGAAGCAGTGATACGCGAACCATTCTTGATGGGTTGAGAAAGGTGAGCAGTGAGAAGCTTTCTCACTAAGTCTCCTTACTGCGGCTGGCCGGCGGATGCATTGCTGCAGTTGATTAGTAACAGTAAACATCCGATTTTCAAATGATGGTTTTGTTGAATAATTTATAGCTAGCGTGGCATGGCACTGGCTCTCCATCTTTATTGCCACGGAACGAATTGAAAAACAAAAGCAGAAAAAATGAAGGGGTGAAAACATTTTTCAAAAAACCATCACAAAAACCTACCAGCCGTTATTTCGCCCAACCAAACGGCTGGCATGTGGAATGGAGTGCAACCATAAGTGCAGTGTCTACAGCGTGCACTTATGACATGTTCGCATACCCATGTTCGCAAAGGGCGGGAAAATCTTTGGCTTCCTCACAGCTCATGCGGTACGCTTTCGGGTCGGACGGAGCGAGAAGCCGGGTGGACAAGGTGCTGAACAAGGACGAGCAAATTAAGCATTAATGAAACAAGACAAACACACGCACACATAGCGGCAAGAAGGGGAGAAGTAAGACAGCATAAAAGGAAAAACAAAAGGCTGAAAATTAAGACTGTACGAAAAATTAGAAAATGGTGACATGTACACGCCCGACAGAGGGAAGCGATCTGAAATGCGCTTGGAATATGCGATAACATCATGAGCAGACCAAATAGAGAGGAAGACCACAAGGTGACTGTAGGATGGGTATGGGAGTTGTGCGTTGATTTAAAATTCTCATCGTCCCTGCAAGATACAAAAAGAGTGTTAATCATAATCGTGGTTTATTACGGGGGGGTTAAAATGTGAATGAGTTGGTCATAAAGGTGGCGTTCTAATGCGAGTTGAATAGAAAGTAATAATTTCGACATTTAAAAGAGTTTTATAACTAGTTATTACCAGAGAATACACAGAATACAGAAAAATATACAGCCATTTGTCGTTTACATTGAAAAAACTCAGACAGGCTTTGGCCAGCGATAAAAATAAAACTACGAGAGATAACTCAATCCATTAAATTGTTTTCGCGTTCTAGGATTGAGCAGCATTCTGCAGTAATGTTACTACCTAGTTCCGAGCGATATTTCTATACTTAAACTAACACCTTGGATGATACTATCGACATACATAGCTGATGCTTGAGACCCCTTACGTATCCACAGAGACGGATCTTCCTGCAAATAGACTGCGTTGTCTTGGGTCTCCCTTGAGTAATTAGAGACCTTGATAATTAGCAGCAGGAACAAATGGCAGTCCCTGACAGGTCTCGTATTTCATGTTATATACTAATAATATGTGAATGTACTATATGTGATATTATACTGAGATTGCGCGACATGTCCGTTTGATATACAGGTAATAGCGGAAGAGACCGAGCTTTTATTCATTGTTTTTTGCTCTCGAAAGACTTGCAACAGCGTTGCCTATATTCATAAAAATAATATTAAATCAGCGGATTTGATGTGCTAGGAGATTCTGTATTCCTCTTTGCTTAGGACATCCAAGGGGAATGTTCCGCCATTATTCGGTCATGGCTGTATTAAAGAAATGAAATGAATCACCCTTGTCCAGCCCTTTTCGAATTGCTTCTTCATACTAGATGCAGAATGATCTAGAAATGATATCCGATAGAAGTATGATGCAGTTGTTTCAATAGGATGCAGTTGAGAAATCTCTTAAATCCACCTACGCAAATATATGGTTTCATCTTAGGTATGGACGATGAGTTATGTTCCATTTGCTCAGGAAATTCAGTTTGGGCGAATGCTCTCACTCCTGGATCCTAGTTTTAGAACGATAGTATACCAGATAAACAGTTTGTAAATATTTGTTGCATAAGAATTGCCCATCAAAACTATAGGATGGGGGAAATCTGATCCCAATAAACGACTTTTGCATCTTTTTTGGCTGCTATAAGGTGTTTTTTTTTAATTAAATTAGATCGGCCTGGCCGTATTGCTTGCTATAAGGTGTTTAAAACTCCAAGTAATTCAACATAAGGTCAACGGTCATGAAATATATAATTGAATTTCCTCGACGCTTTTGGCAATAGCAGCTCCAAATGAATTGATAACGATATAACATTTTATCTTTACATTAAAGACATATTGCAAAACAAAAAGTATCGTTAGATAGATTGATAGCTCACAGGTATAGCGCATCCCAAAAATCCTTAAAATTACTCACTTTTTCTAATGCCTATGTTACTACAAAGGGTTTGTTCTCGATATGGGACAAAAGAAATACAAAACATTAGACACGCACATCCGTCCGCTTACGGTTAACGATGCTCAAACTGCATCTTGTGTAGTTATGTGCTATTCAGCCTCAAGACAAACACACACCGTACGGTGGAATAGTAAGGGAAGCTTTCCGTAGGTACAGTTATTGACATTACCGTTGGATGTTTGGCATAGTTGCACTCATCTAACAGCTCTCTCGGTGACTGTTGGGCTCGGGTCCGGCGGCCGGGCACGAGGCGTGCGTAGGTTCTTGTTTTAAGCGGACGACAGCCGACCGATCAACCGGTACCACCGGGTGGTTCGTTCCCATCGGATGGGAAATCATCAGCCGCACCACATCAGCGTAATGGTGTCGTCAAACCGGAATCCGTTAATGTGTGAAGTGATGGGCGAGAGCATGGAACGGAAGCACATCGATGCAGCAGATTTTCAGTACAATGCAACACGAAGGCCCCAGTGCAATAGGGGGCAGAATATAATTAATTTCATGTGAGCACAGTGTGGACGTTTTAATTGTTTGCAAAACCCTGAAAGATGCTTTATAATTTAATTTCTTTTGATTTGTTTCAACCTTTCAAATGCTATTAGCGTGTCGATACACAACATTTTCTCCTTCTCGCCTCTTACGGTTTGCAAATACGGGAATGTGCGTTGGAGTTAACAACGGTTATTTTATTATCTTAAGATGCAAAAACAGGTTCCTGACATTCTATTCTAGCTATAAAGTTTAAGGTCTTTATCATGATTGCGCTTGTGCCCGATGCTGACCGTAGAGGCCCTATTATTGCTTACCATTTATCAGGCTGTTTCTGTACCCTGCAATCGTTTGGTTCTTTCTTTCGAATGTCTTGTTTGTTGGTTCAGGAAAAAGTTGTTTTCCAGTTTGCTGTAACAAATGAAGATGCATTAGGTGCTATGTAAAGATGGATGGAAAGAAAAAAATGCATGCAGCTACTCGTACTAAAATTTACAACGGAAAGAAGTTTCTTCCTTGAAAATTGTTATGTCTTTCCGTAACATGTTGTGCAAACGTTGGAGAAGGAGGAGATTGTTTTTTAAAGCTTAATTCCTAAAATTCAGCATGGAGTATCGTTCTCGGCACGCTTACCGGTAAGGTTGGATCAGTTTTACTACAGTGGTCGGCATTGTAATGAGAGATAAAAATATAGCTATTTGATAATCATTTACGCAGTTGTCATCAATTGATTTTCTCTCTCTCTCTCTCTCTCTCTCTCTCTCTCTCTCCCTCTCTCTTGTACTAACGACCTCTTAGGTCATGCCTGCCATTTATGGCTTACTAGACTTATTTTTACCGCATAGTTGGATAGTCAGTCCTCACTATAGGGGAACGGCCCAGATGAGACTACCACCAGGCCGCCCCGGTGAATCAATTGATTATCAAGTGCATAAAATTAGTTGAATATAGCCTGATGCTCGTCACAGTCGTAATATTTTTTCCAATTTTATTTATCTTAGTTAGATCTTGTTTTTAAGTCAACTCCACAACCGAGTATCACCTAAATGAGACGTTGACCCAGGTATGTATTTCACTGGTTTAATAGGGCGTATGTAAAAATGCCTTTTAATTAAGTTTTGAGTACATGTCCTCGATATATGGCGTTATTTTCGTCCTATCATATGGAGTCTATGGCATTCGTCATCTTAGATGTTTTTAAAATATTTATCTATTTTTATCACAAGAATCTTTTCATACACCTGTCTTATGTCGTGCACTATTCAGAGTCATTATAGTGGTGTGCTGAAGGTTATTAATATAAATAACGTCTGCCAATGATGAAAAGAAATAAAGTAAAACTTACAAGTAATCTTAAATGGATAAAAATTAATCAGAATAATCTTCTTCTTCTTTCTTGGCCTAACGACCTCTAATGTCATGCCTGCCATTTCTGGCTTACTAGACTCAGAGTAATGCTCCACAAAATATAATTTAAAACGGTCACATTCGATACCACAATTGTTTAATCATGGTGATACTTAACTAGACAACGTTACTTTAATGACCACCACTGTATAGTCCGTAACGTTCTCATTCGTAAGCCGGTCGAGCATACCGCTCCGGTGCAGCATTGTGGCACGTAGCACAAAATCGTACTAGCTTCCCAGACTCCCGATCGATCCAAGTTTGTTCGGCATCAGAATGTGCTGTGGCCGGCTGACATCAACCCACCCGGATCGATTCCTACTCCCAGGTACGGATAGATCTATGGATCCGGGCGTGCATACCCACAGGTATGCACGCTCGAAGCGTCGTAATGTTGGCGCAATTTCTGTCCAACGGGGACGACATGTATTATTTATGGTTCGGCTGAGGTTCCCGCGGGGCAACCCGATATGGGCAGCGTCGGATCCCGCTGGACAGGTTCGGGACGAGATTTCGCGTATGGCACACACACTGCACCGAACACCGCAAACCCTGCATATGGGAATGGGGAGGACCGAGGCTAACTTCTTGGAAGCTGCCACCGTTGTAGTGGCGGGGTCAAACCAGGGTGGACGTGCACATGACTTCGTACCGAACGGTCGGAAGCCTGAAATGGTGATTAATTAAAATTATTCCTTATAAATCATCGTTCCTTGTCGATCGACTGCTATCGTGGCCGATCGAGACCCTGAAGACGCGCGTCCATCAAGGATACTTTGTTTTTCACCGCTTCGCTCATACCTTCGCCAGCATTGGCTGGGTACAACATTTCCATCTAGCCATTGCCATGCCGTTGGACAAGTTCTTATGGTAGTGTAACCTTAGTTTCTTAGCCCATTTGGTAGTTTTGCTCCATGTAGGTTCTGCCGCATGTCCACATTCGGGGTACGGTGCGTGCCCGCATCAAGGTCCCGGTTGCGTGTGTTTAGCGATGTGTCGATTACAAGTGTCCTTCTTCTGCTTCTTGCGATTGCATTGACGGACTGGTTGCTGGCAACTCGTCGGAGAATGTCACCATCAATGTCGCGAAGGCATTTGTACGGCGATCAAAACCGACCGGATGGGATCGATCAGCCCATCGATAAGCTTCTGGTGAGCGAGGGAAAACCCGGGAGTCGCCTATTCCTTGGGCCTACCAGTGATGGCATGCAAAAGGATAGCTATGTCACACACTTCCGATGGAATTTGCTGTGTGTTGGGCGATGCTGAAGATAAGACCTGTGTGTGAGGTAGCTGGCAGACAGGCGGACAAAGACCAGTGGCAAGTGGTTGATAAGCTAGTGCAAGCTTATTTGCATTTACAACGAAGGGATGTGTGTTCTAGTCTGAAGTAAGATGGTTTCGGGATTTCTTTGATACAAACTCTGATAGATAGTCGACGACGATAAAATGTTCGTCTTGACGATATCTTATTTAAAACTGTGAGCAACATTTGCTATTTAGGAGATGCCTAAGCACACAGAATCAAACCACACTTATAAAAAAGGTACATCTTTTCATAATTTATTGACGTTTTTTGTACATTCTAAAAGACATGAAAAAGATATCTAGCAGAATCTGGACAACATTTTCATTTCTCATTTCCATACATCTTCACATCCATACAACTAGAACCGTTGGCAATCGTTGAACAGATCGAACCCCAACCACACTAAGTGCAACGAGAATTTTCAATTAGCTTGCGCTTATTTGCAAACACCCCTAGCGAGAACGTTGTTTTGTCTTCACTGACTGAAGGATAGCTTTGTCCCGCACATTTCCTTCCACTATTATCTTTGCTTGAAGGAGAGCTTAAAAAAACACACACACCACCCCAGTTCCCAGGTGATTCTAGGGCTAGGTTAAGCCAATCGGCCCCATAAATAAGTGAGTGTAAATAATGGCCCGGTCAAACTGAGCGATCCGTCAAGACAGTTGTTGTATGCTTCACCACCAGACCCGGCATTGCAACCCTGCCGGCACGTCGAGTTTTCCATCTGGCCGACACATTCCTCCGCTGGCTGGTTAGACGGCAGCAAAATCGTGCTCCGGTTCCGCGGGCCCGATGCGATGCCCGTTCTCGGCGATCGTCACTCGACGCCACTTGGTGTCCGCAACTGACATGCCAATTGTCATGCGAAAGGAACGCTGGTTAATAGTTTTTACCTCGCCGTCCCGTACCGTGCGCGGGTCTGTGGCTGACGATCGGGTCGTGAGTTCCGACGGGCGTCCGGGCGTTCATTAAATAAGAATCATAATTCATTTTTGCCGCACATTCTGGTGGAGAGAAAATTTCTATAATTTAATTTTAATTACAGTTAACAAGTGTTTGCATTCGGTGCTCGTTTCCGTGCGTCCGGGATGTTGGTGGGATCTTGCTTCTGAGGATGGTGCAGAAGAATGGACCGGGAGGAAAAGATTCTTAATGAATGTAATCGGTCTATGTTTACTACATGCATCACATTGCAAAGGCTGGCTTAACTTAAGCAGTTGCTTATTTTTGTAGTACTTTGGTCGAGAATCATATGTTTTTTTTTGAAAATGTGTTTTCCAATTCTCTCGAATTTATTGCAGATATTTGCAAGAAAGTATATATTGTGTGTTCTCATATAACTTTATTGTTACTTCTATAAGATTGTTTATTTTCTTATCGCCATCAAAAATCGTTGTATGGAATCCAATATCTTGGCGTTTACGGTGGCCGATATTATCACGGACGGCCGGATTTGAGCACTGAGACTATGAAGTATCTCTATGTCTGTGACAATAAGGGCTCAAAATGCTTTTTGGACAAGATTTTCCTCTTTAACAGGAGTACTCATTTAGCTCGTTACAAAAAGTGCTCTTAAAGAGGAGTTTAACTATGCTCTCTTTTTGGTGACCTTGTTATAAGAATAAGATCAATCCTCATAGACCATTATGTCATAGACTAGGCCTCTACTACTAAAGTGGACTGGTTACTAGTCCTTGAATATGATTTGCCAAAATACAAAGAATGACGAAATGTACACACACCTTGGATAAAGTTTCTCTTTCAAGATTCGGAGAAGAAAATGTCTTCTAATCAGATTGAATTGTATAGTAACTACCGATAAAGGATTTAAGCAATAGAGGTTTTGGCCTGCCAATTACTGGATTTTCTTGATTTAACTGGATAGTCAGTCCTGCGTATGGGAAATCGGTCTGGACAAAATTCAAATCCCAGTTGTATCGTGTGAAGACCGGCATCACAGCCACTTTGGCCACCGGACCGCGCCAAGGTTCAGACCATACTCGTTTCGAAATAAAAGTGAAAATCTACAAAACGCCTAAAGTTATGCAATATGTTTTGAATATGATCATCTTTCTTTCTTTGGCAAGACAATCTCAGGCTTTTTAGTATTGATTTTATCTGCAGGTGGATAGTCAGTCTTTGGTTCATCATAATCGAGATAAGATTTGATACATAGTTCTGCCGTGTCCATGAACTTCACATGATCTTACTGGGCCAAATATGTTGATTGTGCCAGTAACAAAATATCCTTTGTGCTTGAAATAAAATTGAAATAATTAAAAGCAATGTAGAATTTCATTGAGTCTCAACTTTTCTACATTCTTGACAGTTTTTTTTGTAGTGGAAATAAGTGCAGTTTCCTCCAGTGCAAAGAAATAAAGAAACGCGTTCGCTCGTAAAACCTGCAACCTCAAGAACAGTATTCAAAGTGCTCGAAATCAAACTAATGAAATGCATTCCATCCATCGCCAAATGCATCCCATAAAACGAAAGAAAAAAACCCCTCCACGACGCACAAAACCCGTTCACTCTGTGTCGAGCCATCGAACTCGGAGAACACGTTTCGTATTCATATGGCGCACTGTGATGAATTTAATAATGAAGTATAATGATAGTGCGCGGTGGTAAAGCATTACCAAGGTGCATCGAAATCAGGACCACGCCAGCGTACCAGCGTCCGTACACGGTGTAAGTCGATTTTTTGCTGTACGGTCATGAAATGTGCTGCAACGATGCAACGACATCGCAGTCTCCGGTGCACTTACGTTTGCTGGCCCGAAGATGTCGATCGGGAAAAACGGGTTTGAGTGCTGGGAATCAGTTTTTGTTAGCTGCTGCCGTTCGGGCCCGTTGAAAGATCAACTGCGGGGAATGCTTACAGCTCATCAACGGTTTGACGAACGACGTCCACCGGTCGTCGTTAGCCGCGATGAAGGGAATAGCAGCTGGTTTTTTCGCTTTGTTTTATCCACGCAAGATAGTCCAGTTTCAGCGCTTGCAACGATCGAATAAATCACTCGGAACTTACTGCTGGTGTTTCGGCGGAGGCAATAAGCATGAGTTGGTAAATTGTTTTTGTCCGTTCCGTCCGTTGCACGGCTTGGTCGCCCAGCCAAGCTTATAAAATACAATTTATTAACTCATTCTGGCTGACTATGATTTACACCACCGGGGGCAATGAAACAGGAGTTATCGTATTCGGAATGTAAAATTGCTGATAACAATTGTACTGGTGGGTGGGGCTTTCCTGTTTAATTGGGAACAAAATCATTCATCGATGGCAGTCGATGGTAGTGGTAGAACTAATATTGAAACTTTTACAATGGATGTACTCCTCTGGAGCAGAAAAAAATGAAACCACTTCATCATCGTCTTCCGGCAATGATTTCGCAAAAGCCCCACGTGTGAGTCCGGGAACGGAGTGTTAAACAATTTAAAAGCCACTTTATAGAAATGAATGTCACACAGGTGTTCATAAACTTTGCACCAACAACGGGCCAGTTGTATTGATAAACGGGCAATTTAATTATCGTAACGTGCGATTAACCGGCATTGTGTCACAGACGTGGCCGTGGAGCTTCTCCGGCAGAACAAGTGCAGACACGCAATTCAAGGTTCAACCGATCAATGCTACTGGACACCCGGTTTATCGCGTCCTTTAGGGCACGGTGATGCTGAACACCGGTAGCACCTTAGCTGTCCGTCAGCGTTCATGTTCAGTGTGCGTGTGTCCTGTCCTGTCACCGTGTTCCGCGGGGCACACGCGGTGGATTGAAAAACGGGGGACCAGTTTTTCTCGACCGCGATTCTTGGCGTTTTTCTTTTCAGGGTCGAGCACGCAAGATCGCTCCGGTAACAATCCCGGTCCAACAACGGTTGACGGTCATTTGGTGACAATTTTTTGTTGTTGTTGCTGTCGCTGCATTCTCCCGTCCTCCATGCTTTTCTCCGGACGTGAGATAGAGAAAAATCCTTCACCAGAGGTTGGCCGAGCTCGTTCGCCAATCATCGGTGGCATGTATTATTAATCAAATCAGTGATGAACGCGGGGTGGTAGGCCAAGTTGATTGGCCAGAGTAGCTGCACGGCCGGCCCGTCCCAACATGTTCGATTAATTAAAAGTTCAGTGAATTTATTACCTTCCCTAGCTGGGTAGATCGGGGTAGGCGAATATGGAACAGAACACTATCCCGCAGCTGGGATCTGTAGGATGGGATACGCTATCCCGGTGGCTCAACCTTACATGCTTTGGTTTGGCCTTTGCAAAAGTGCAGCGTTTATAGTGCAACTTCGCATGGCCCGGACCTCAGGAGCTCAGTTCAGCAGCTCATAATTAAGGGCGTATGTACGCACTGCGTTGAATAATTCATAAACGTGGACGTGGAGACAGCAGGGCAAAGAAAAAATGGCCCTGAAGACCGGGGCGACTTGCAACATGCGCGTAGACTTTCCTCCGCCAACCTTGCCAAGGACGTCGTAGCACCCCTGTTCGGGTGGCTGTAACATGGTGACCGCTCGCTTCACGCCTTTCGCCAGTCCTGCAGGTCTCAACCAGTGCCGGGAGCATCTATTTATGGTGATGATAATGTTTATACTGATTACAATCAGTAGTCCGTTCTCTGATGGTAGGAATCTACGGCAAAAGTAGTTACAAGCATCGTTCTAGAACCGTTTGATTTGATGTTGTCCCTATAGGCCGGAAGTCCATAACTTCCAAATGATGACCATAATGCTCTCCGCAAATGCAAATTTTGCGAGCACTTGCAGTCAAACATTTAATAATTGCATGGGTAGAAATAGTTTTCCTTTCTCTTCTAATTTATTACACGCGTGACTTAATATCTGACTCATACCACTGTGCGAATGTCACAGTATGTAAAGCGTGTGCGGATCCGCTAAATACATTATGCGGTCAACCGATTACAATTCGCAACCAATGAATTCCCACCAATGTAAATTGGCAGAGAAAAGCGGGCTAGCGAGGAGTCAGGTTCGTAATTAAAACGCCCAAAACCGATTGCAATGATCATTTGTCATGGGTGGGAATAGCACTCCATTGTAGCATTAATCTGTTCGGAATGGATTTTAATAGTTAGACCGACAAAGCGACTTAATTTTAGGATGCAGTATGCATCGATCAATAATTAATGGGATTCAGAGAGATTATAGCCACGCAACCACAAAACCGTACGGTCTAAGCCTGTGCAATTCGTTTTAATTTCTCGCCTGACGCGTTTATTATCAATTAGAATTTGAAATATAATTACCTGCATTCGCTTACCCTTTCAGGACACTCGTGCAGCAGCCCATGCAGCCGTTGTTCGCTTCTTTCAATGGAAAACATAAAACAAAACGAACGTACGAGCAATGGAAATGGTTATGAAAGCGTTTTAAACTTGTTTCAACGTGTCTGACTGTTGTTGTTTTTTTTTTGAGGGAAATTTTTATTTGTGATTTCATTTCATTTGTTTTTGTTTGTTTGTTTTGTATGGTTTTTACATAGTTTTGTAATCTTTTAAATCGCTTTGATTTGTTTAACATTATTTTGTTTTTCGTTTTTTGTTTCTTCTATATATTTATATGTATGTGCCTTTGCTATAGGGTAAAACAGTGTGGTCTCTTTTATTGTTCGCTCATTCTCCTGCCGTTTGGTTGTTTTTGTGTTGTTATTTTTTTTAAGTTTGCCTTGTTATACCTCCGTGTCTAGTAACAGTGTGTAATGCTTTTACAAGCACGCGTACACACACTCTCACCTTAATTCTATTACCTAGTGTAGTCACGCCTGCCTTTACCCATTCGTTTCTCTCTATCTTCAAACTGCTAACTTATGTCAGAGGATGTGGTTTAATAGTGTTCATTTTAAAAGTACTACCAAATACAAATCCGTTACCTTATGTAGTAAGAGGCATAACAAATTTAGCAAAAGATGGCAACTGGTTTGCGTGAACAAAGTGAGGAAAATAGTTTATAAATTTAAATTCTATTAGAATAAACACAGAGAAGGGATCGACTGAAGGTATCAAAAGGAGAGCAAAAATCTTAATATCACTATAAAATAATTACTTAAAACAAATCAAACAAACTTTAGATTTTGATTTGTTAAATTAAAAACTTTTGTTTGAATGTAAAAAAACAGGGTAACGCTATAATATGTAAAACGCTATAATTATCAGACCACAGTTTCCATCTGTTGCTAAACCAGTTAAACTAAAGCTATTGATGTTTTGGTTTTACTAGTTCTGCGTATCATCAATCTCGCCATGTTTCATCTCGTTTGTTTGTTTGCTTGTTTCTATTTCCTTTCATCGCGTCTATCTTACTCATTTAAATAAGTGTGTTTTGTTAGTTTTACTATTTCTATTTTGTTTATCATGTGTTCAATTTGTGTATCCTTCCGTGTATCCTGCCGTGTTTAGCTTTTGGTCTTTGGTCACGATCAAGATCTGAGTACAGCTGCGCTATCCTGTACCATCTAGAAGTAGTATGCGATTATATTCTTTCTACCACATTTCACCCATGGTTTTCTGTTTGTGTGGTTGTATGTGGGTGTTTGGTTTTGCTAATTGGCAAAGTTAAAGTGCTATTTATTATTTGCTTCCTTTTTAACAGTATATTATTCATCGCTACGCTAATGTTTCTCTTCTTCACAAAACTAATCTTCGCTCGCTGGTAGTTTTGGGCGGGGTACTTTTATGTAAAAAAAAGTAAAATCATTAATCTAACGCATCCAAACGTATATTGGTAGAAAACGGGTAAAAGAAACAAAAAAGTTTTATTGTAAGATTGTAACAAAAACGTTATTTATTTGTAACGATCGCGTCCTAACAATCATCCGCCAGTTGTTTTGTGTTATCGTAACTAGTTATGAGGGTAAAAAAATGACACGGTTCAGGAACTCGTCGGGGAAAATTCGAATCATCTGCCCATACTCTTGCATTCCTAAACTAACGGTGAAAAGTGCTGTTTGGTCGATTTTGTATTTATATATGTTAAGCTGCTGCTACGAACCCATTCTCCCGCATGCATTCGTTAACGTTAACGTTCCATCTACGTTTAGGTCCATCGAGTCCCTTGTGTGCGGTAGCGCACAGCACTATAAATACAAGCTACATCTGTTATTCCCATTTACCCTCAAATCTCACGCTAAACTCTGTTTCAAATCTAATAGGTGGATGTAGATTTGAAGGCGCCTAGGCAGGGTGTTGGTATGTTTAGTAATGTCTACTGTACGTTGTCTTCAATGATCTGTGATTTGATTTAGGTTTCAACTCCCCCTAGAGCAGTGTGGTTGTTAGTGTTGCCGGGAGCATCACAATTAAAAGGTAATTTCGAATTACAATAGTTTGTCTCTAGTTACACTATCGATAAAATGAAAGTTTTCCTAATCCTACCGCAACGAACGACGAACTCTTACAACAACGCAAACGAAAGCTAATTGAAATTGGAACGTACGATCGATCACGCTTGAAACGAACTGTTCGTTTGACTGCATGCACCAGGGAGATCACGTACTCCGGTTGATTGGTTTGCTTTGTGCTAGATGTATCAACTAGCTGAAGATCACGGACGATGCTTCAACAGCTAAGAACTTTGCCTACCAGAAAAGCGTGCAGAAGTGAACTGTTTTCTTTGCGCCCCTAAGCTCTAACGATTTTATCCTTATGGTTCGGCTGCTACCAAACGCTAGGCGTTGACCGGAGATGGTAACTAGTGTTCGGAACCACAAACAACACAAAACGGTGCAACAACATGCTTTGCATTGCTCTGGACGGGAACTGGGAGAGAGAAAGAGACAGACCTTGTGTCAGCTCCAACGATTGCTAAAACAAATTGCCAATTGCGTTACGATAATCTCACTACTGAGCCGGATGGAAGCACCAGCATGGGGTAAGGTGGGTGAGGGGAAGTATTGCGTGTGCGCGGGGTTCAGTTTTACGTCCCATGCGTGATCCGGGAGACGCTCGGTTTGGTCAATATCCGGCGCCCGTTACCGTTCCACTCGATCACGACGACCTGGGTGATGCTGGTAAACATGCACACCTCACAGTGAAGCCTTAATTCTCAGAGACGATCTTTGTCCCGGTCGAAGCTCAACGCCTTGAAGAGACCACCGCGTGACCGGGACGCGCTCGGCCCACCGGACGACGGTGGACCCGCAATGGTCGGTGCCCGCCCGGCACGTCCAAATGCGGCCCGTCGCTGCAGATTGTGCTGATCGAGGCTGGCGGCACGCGGTCGACCAAAGGCGTCCCGCTCCGTCCCGTCGCTACCGTCCGTGTCCGTGTCGCTGCGTTTGCGGGTGCTGCGACGCCGTACCAACCCATCGCCACCACCGTCCAGATCGGTCGGGAAGTCGGTGCTGATGCTTTCGCGCTTCTTCAACTCGGCCGCCAACATGCGCACCTCCCAGTCGTTGTGGTTGAGCTCTTCTTCCTCCTCTTCCTCGTCTTCTTCCTCTTCCTGCTCTTCTTCTTCTTGCTCTTCCTCTTCGTTGCCTGCTTCTTCCTCTTCCTGTTCCAGCTCACCCTCCAGCTCTTC
>KZ063515.1:38979-51291 GCA_002091835.1 Anopheles maculatus
GCAAGTGTTGATGATGATGAAAAGAAAAGATTAGCGAAGGCAAGTGAACCATCAAGTACCTCTATTGTTCCTTATGTAGGTAAGGGGTAGAATGGGGTTTATTTTGATATGCACACCAAACACACGCATGTATGCCTCAATATTCTACCATCTCATCGGATAAGCTCTCGATTAGAATCGTTGATTAAAAGCAATCTTGTTGAACGATCAATTGCTCTGCCAAAGATGCATCTCATTATCAGTCCTACGAAGACGGCCATATCATTTCAAATAGATGATTACGGGAAAATAATAAGTTTGTTGCAATTTATCTCTAAGGCGACTACAAACAAATACAAAGTTAAATTAATTTAGCGAAAGAAAGCAGTAAAACTAACTGTGATGAAATATTTTAACAGATGATTTTGAAATCGGTTGTAACGGACAAATAGCACTAGATAGTCTACATTCAGGGGCAAAACGAGAAGTTTTGTGAAAGCGTTACTAGACATAGCGCACATAACGCACGCATAGTGGTAAATGTTTCTCGATTGACGGCCCATTTGGATTTGTTCTGTGATTGTTAAATACTGTTTCCTAATTTATTTTTTCAAATAATTTATTAATTTAATTGCTGTGGTTTAGAAAATTTGGCGTATTTGTATGTTATTATGCGTAGTTTATTATTCAAACGGGATTGAATCTAAAAGAAATCTAATTTTTAATTTCTTCTATGTATACATGTAGGCTACTGTTAGATAACTTTTTGATGTTAAACTTTATTGTAATTCAAAGAGGTTCTACTGTTTCAAAAAATAGTATCACAATAGAAGTTTGAAAGCGTTAATCTGGTGATCAACTTTCTGTCTGTGCAATGCCTTTAACTGAAAAAAGGAAGAAAAAGATATCTAAACCCCGAGAACGCTGAAATATATACATAAAAGGCAATAATAGCTGAAAACAGAGGAGATAGCGATAGGCAGTTTGCGTACCCAGGAAGACCTTGTATAAGCTTCCGTCTACATATATTCGGTAGACGGCACTGGCGTAGTGTTGCGGTTGGCATGTGGAGGAAGGGCTTTCACTAAACCACTTACCTTTAATCAGTTTACGCTGGCTGGCCAGGGCTGATAGTGAAGACCTGTTCGTCGGATCCGCACCGTCCGGATCGAGATCGATATCCGGATCGGCGTGCGGATCGTAAGGAAAGCCCCGATGCGCGTCACCATTGCTGATGACCGCCAGAGCGTTCCGCGTATCGTCGTCGCCCACCGGTCCCGGTGGTCCCGTCGGCGATATCCGGTGGAACTGGTGGTGCTCCTCTCGGTGGTGTTCGGCGTGATGGTGGTGCTCCTCGTGGAGCACCTGATAGTAGCGTTCGTGCTCCTGTTCGATGGAGGCGGTCGCCACCGACAGACGGTCGTCAGCGTGCGACGAGGTCAGCGGTACCGCGGATATGGAATGCGGCACGCCCGGTGTAGTGCCGGGTGCCGTTTGTGCGCTAAGAAGGGGAAAAAGACTACGTTCTTCAATAGAGTCACACTGGGCAGCACTGCTGGGAGGGCTAGAGAGTGTGTTCCTATGGAAGGTGACGCTTTTGGTGAATTTGCTGTGTCTGGCAACGTACCCTTCGACCGTCTGGGCTCGCATCAGCTTCTTGAGGTCGCGGTTTGGGCGTTGTTCTAGTGCTGCTTTGTCCTCGGACAGCTTCTTCAGTATGCTTTTCAGCTGGCGCCGCTCGAGCGTTTCGTTCGACTCGGGGCTGAGCGGCAGCAGACCGTTCGAATCGGATCGCTTGGGAGACTCGCTCTTCGAGCGGACCGTGTGCGCCATACCGGAACCCTCGCTCTGGCTGCGCGTCAGCTGGTCTAACAGGTCGTGTGTGCTGGCGGTGCTGGTGTTTGAATCGGTACAATCGAGACTAAGGCTGCGTGTCTTGATGGCCGACTCCAGTTCGGCAAGCTTCTGACGTTCGTTCAGGATCTTCAGCTTCTTGACGAAGGGCAGTCCACAGTATTCAGGTGACAGATCGTCTATCGACAGATAGCTCTTCGGTTCGCTCGAAACTAGTTTGATCGGTTTCGGTTTCATGCGTACTCTTGCCGGGACGGCCCGTGCAGAGCTAGTCGTTGCCGTGGTTCGTTGCGTACGGCTTCCACTAGCCACCTCGCTATCACTGACGGAGGCAGCTTCACCCGCCGCACACGACAGGATCTTATTCGGCAGGAAGGACGTCGGTGGAGCAGAGGTGGTGGGAGGCGCCGACGAAATAGGCGGAGGTGTCATCGTAGCCAGCGAGTTCAGGTTGAGATCTGCCGGGATGGAAGTTTTGAGACGGTTGCGCTTCGACTGTTTCAGTATGGGCGATTCCTCGGATGCGGCATTGTTGAGGCTCGTGTAACTTCCACCAAGACTCACCACCGTGGCCAACTTCAGCTTGGACCAGGGCTTCAACTGATCGTCGCCCTTGAGATGGCCCAGCGAGCGTATCTTATCCTTGAGGGATTGCGCGGTGGACGGTTTGGTGGGATGGTGCTGCTGTTGTAGCTGCTGGTGCTGCTGTTGCCCTGTTCCTGTTTTACCGAGTGCCACTACATTCTGGAGCAGCTGTTGTTTCATGTCGGTGGTTTCGTGTATCGTGCCGGGTACCGCGGTCGGTTTCGATTCACCGTGGTGCCTGGAATCTTGGTGGTGCAGACTGCGAATTCGGTCCTTGAAGGACACGCGCATCGTCGGTTTGGCGTGATGCCCTGCCACACCGGTTGTGTTTAAGATCGGACTCGGTGGTGCTTTCACCGTGGGAGACGTCGGACTCATGCTCTGCACTATCGACGGCGAGCTTGACGTTTGGTTCGATGTCACTTGTAGCTGTGTGGCGTGGAGTCCGGACAGATGTAACAACGACAATGGCGAAAAGTAAAAGAGAAAACACAAGGACGAAGAAGATAATATTACTTGCACGGCCACATTGGCAGAACAGGGGCGAACGAGCGTCGCATGAAGTATCAACATGACAACATGGCGCGTGTTGGTTTTTGGTGGACGGCAGTTGCTTTGCTGGGAGGTGGTTAGTATCCGGATACAAGAGCATGGTGTTTTGCTAGTATTGAGACATTAATTTGCATTCACGCATTCTCGCTACGGTTTCTCGGTTTAGTTTAGCAGCACCCATTTGGTCTGGTGCTCTACTGGGCGTGCTGGAGGTGCACGGTTTACGAGTTCACGAGGTGCGGAAAATCTAGAGATAATCTACTCGCATCGAACCAATCTCGAGGGATGAGATTTGCATTCATAACAACATAGTTTACATTGGAACCACGCCACGTTTTGTTAGCATTGTGGTCGTAAGGGATGTTAAGTTCAACATCGGATCGGTTTCAACGTACTAAGAACGGGATGTGCAATTGAAAACTTACATGGATACATTGCAAGACGGGATAGAAAAACCGTTACTCGTGCAAGGTACTCTCAAAGCTAGGTGTATTGGAAGAAGGAAAAAACTATTCTTTTAAAGGTATGATGCACTTTAAGGTATGATTATATACGCTCCGTTCCGCGATTTATTTGATTTTTTTCATTTCGTAGTTACTGCATGTCGAAACACTTGGTGATGTCGGTTAACAAAGGCACTAAACAGTAGCAGTAGCAGTCACAATATCGATACGATTCGTCGTACACAACCCGGTAATCCTATTAAACCGAATCATCCGTGATGCACAATCACGCTACTACCATGACAAACGATCTCATCTAGCGGAGATTCATCCGACCGAGTATACAATACGAGACATACGACAATTGAATTGAATGTCTAATTTATACCAGGCGACATCGCCAGAATAGTATCATCAACGGTAATAAGGCTTCCTAGAAAGCTTATCAACCGAGGCAGACAAATAGTGTGTAGATGATTTGAAGTATAGCTTGCTTCTCGGTACCGCCGTTCTATATGGATGCAAATTTAACCAACAATGTATCCTGTACACATATTTGAATCTTGGTATCTCGGGAACAAAAGTAAATTAGAGAACGGCGGCTTGCGTAGCTTAATGCTATGATTAAGTTCACATACCAGCACTATGCAGAGGTAATATTTCAGTGTTGTTTAATTCTTAAATAAATCTTGCACCACGAAAAATAATTAGTAGTGTTAAATAGTGACACAATACCGGTCAAAACATAAGCTGGCCACATTGAAAGCAGTAGAAAGCTGACTCAATTTCATAATCGCAACGCTTTTGTCCGATTAGAATTGATTATTGAAACAACTAAACCTCTTACGGTTCAGCTAGAACAGAAGTCGTACGTGTTGCAGTAAAAAGTATTCCTTCCGAAGAAAAGTGACCTGGCAATTCAGCCACAACGATCAATAGTTAAGAGCCAAGAAAACGTTGATTAGAATCCAGATCTTTCAGGCTCAAACCTACATATTACCGTGTATCAAGACAGTACCAACGTTTCAACTTGTCTTGTAACAAATGTATGGTCTAAACTTCCCAAAAAAACAAATATCCCAGTTACGCCTCGGATGTGATTGACCTTAACTGCGCTGCACCTACGAAAATCCCAACGAGGGTCGCCCATTGCTCCATTACCTTCGATTGGCTTTCCTTCGCTAGCCGATCCTCTTTCGCTTTGAGCAATTTCAGTCTTTGCATCAGCGGCAACCCAGCGCCGATCACTTCCGGTTCCGGCTCTTCCTGTATCGATTCCTGTGGTGATATGGCAGAGGTTACGTGAGTATGCGGCGGTGAGATAATTTGTGCAGTCGCCTTCGCGGCTCGTTCTTCGCGATCCTTTGGTTGGTTTGGTTTCGGGAGGTTGTTTTTTATTTCAATTTATTTTTTTTGTGGTTTGCATTCGATTTTGGTGATACGTTTTGATCGGGGTTTTGTAGTTTGTTGCGGGTTGGTGTTGAGTTGGTAATGATTGGTTGATGTGCACAATTGGTGCCCGCGTTTGTATCACGCGTTCGGTGTTTTTTAATTTATTTTGCATAAGCGGTTTTGCGTTGCATTTTGAAGAATATGTGTGTGTGTATTGTATTCATTTTTGCAAGTTTAACATTGAATTTGCATTGAAGCAAATTGTGATTGTAGTGATGATGAAGGTTTATTAAACATTTTTGTTTTATGTTGGCGGGGTATACGTGCATTTTACATAAATACACACACACACACGCACACACACACATTGAGAGACGAACACATACACAAATTTACAAATGTATACAGAGATACACACGGGTACGTGGAAATAAAAAAGAGAGAAAAGAAGAGAAAAAAAACAACGTTCTAAGAATGCGCTAGTAAGGTCGGCAGCACTAAAGGATATTTTGTATTTGTACAGTACAATGGCAATGAAGATGATCCGGGTGGAATGTATTGTGCGTGTTTGTGTGAGAGAGTGTGTGTTAAGATGTGCTCAAATGATGGCGGTCTAATGAAGTGGTAAGTGTGATGCTGGTGATGCCTTTACGGGTACAGTGTTGTCCTTTTTGGGGGGATGTATCGTTTAACAAAAAGTTCCGTGGACGCAAGTTGCAGGTGGAAAGCTTCTCCGATTGTCGGAGTTTCCGCTGTCTAACATCGGCAACAACAAGGTGAGGTCCTAACGAAGCGAACAGCTGGGGGTGAAGCCTACGGGGGGTAGAAGGGTGCCAACAAGGATGAAAACCGAGCTACTACTCCATGGAGGGGAACCGGAGGGTCTTCAACTTCCGAAACTTCCGAGGAATCTAACATCTAAAAGTTGGAAAGCGGTCGCAACTTACTGATCTACGGGTAAATGGTTCTTTTTTTTTAGTCAAGTTTAGCTTAACATACGAAAAACGACTCTCTAAATACGATTAGTGGAGAGGAATCTTACTAAGCGCTAATACACAGCATATAACGATCCTAACAAAAAGGGTGACACACAAACACCAACACTGCATCGGAAGAAAAGGTTGGTGAAAAACCGCGATCGGATGTGAGTGGTTGACGCGCAGGAGTCAATGATTTGTCTCGCAAAAGCATGAAACAAGGGTGCCATTAAGGTGAGCGCGAATATATTATTGCTGCGAGTGTACGTGAGTGTTTAGTAAATATGTATGGCAACTTTGTGAAAGTGTTATATGCCAAGCGAATTATTAGATAAGAATTGGTATGTGTCAATGTCTTGTAACGATTATGCCGATGATGATGATGATGATGATGAAGGTGATCGGTGAAGCTGGTGAAGATGTCGTCCACTGTGAGAATGTGGCCCTGCCTGTGAGGATGTGTCTTGTGTGTACGATTGGTGATGGTGATGGTGGTGTAAAACGATCCACTGACTTGTTTTTCCTTGAGCAACCGGAGCCGTTGCAGCAGTGGAAGCCCGGCACCGATCGGGCTCGGCACCTTGTCATTGTCCTTGCCCTCGTCCTCCGTGTGTATGTCGTCCGATTTGACGCGCGGCATACGTTTCAGCATTGTTTTGGGTGTTTTGTTGCCCCCGCTTCCACCGCTGCCACCGCTGCCCGCTCCACCCGATCCACCGCCCGATGTCGCGTTCCCGTGCAGTGGCTGCATTTCGATCGATTCATTGCTACGTCTGGTTGTTCCCGTCCTAAGCAAAGCAGTAACGAACGATCAATTGGTAGCCCTGTAAAAGCGGCACGCACAATGGCACATACCTGGACTTGCGCAGCACGTTCTTCAGTCCCTTAACATCACTCCTAAGCTTATCTACGATACGTTTTGAGGCACTATTATCACTACTATCACCTTGGTTATTGTGGGTATTTGAGCTACGATCACCGGCGTGTTCCTTAGCGGCATGCTTGTTGGCGTGCTTCTTATTGACGCAGCGCACCTCCATCAGTCTTTTCCGACCCAGCGTCTGCAGGATCTCTTGTGCTTCCGGGTAGTCCTTCATCGCGGTCAGGACGTCTTCGCGGGACAGCGAGAACAGTTCCGAGTAGCCGACCGAGCGCACGTCGGCTGTCCGTCTTTTATTGTGTGGAAGAAACATTAAGCAAAGATCAAGTGCATGTTCAAGTTTCGCAAAAGGAATTACGCTCACTCACTTGTTCAATCCGTCCAGGTTAAGGATGCCGATCTCACCGAAAAAGTCGCCGGCCTTCATCGTGGTCAGCACCTTGCCGGTTTCGCTCAGCACCTCCAGGATGCCGTCGGCAATGATGAACATCTCCCGGGCGACCTCGCCCTTCCGGCAGATCGAGTCGCCCGGCGTGAAGATGTACGCCTTCATTTTCAGCACCAGATCGTGCAGAAACTCGGGCTGGCACTCTTGAAATATTGTCACCTTTTTCAGCACACTTAAATTGACATGTAAGGCCAGTTCGGTTTTCAGCTTGTCCGGCAGTAACCCGAGCGCCGTGTTGATATCACCGCCACCCTGTATCCGGCCCCGGGACCAGCTGTAGTCGTACCATCGGAGAACGCGTCGCTTCATACCGCCAGGTACCTGGTTTATTTATGGGAGTATCCTGTTCAGTGGTATCGTAGTTTTTGGAGTGTTTCTTTAGGTTTACCTTGTGATGTCTCATGTACGTCTTGGCACCGTCCAGAAGTCGTTCAAACTCTAGCCGGTTGGCATTGCGATTTGTGATGACGTTGCCTACCTGGCCGACGATGGTGGCGAAGATAAAGACACCGATCAGGTAGCTGACTATCGTGAATACGTACCTAGTAGTACACGAGGAAAGAAAAATGCTTAGCATTGAACTGACATTTCGATGAATACACAGTGCATAACATAACTTTAAGATCTTATGATTTTCATATCAGCTACAAAGTAAGCAGATGTTGTGGAATACAGGGAAAAACAAAGTTTTGGTCAGTTATGTTATGCACTGTATAACAACACATCATGGATGCACTTTAATGGAAAAAAAGTAAACAGATTTGTACACCAACCACACAATCAAAGTTTTCGAATATAATTTTCAATCCCTTTGAAGTACTCTACTTTCAATGGTTTCCATCAACAGGGATTCGGATAAAGACAAAACTATAACACTGAAGGCTGTCACCGTAATCAAAGGAGGACTGTTGAAGCTGAACGGATATGATCTCACAAAATAATGGCTCAATCAGTAGCGTTGTACGCAAATGGCCGATAGCTTAGGATTAAAACAGTGCTTAGCCACCGGATAAACCCGCCAGGTGGGTAGGATTGATATTCGAAAACTTTGATTAGGTTGTTTTGGTTCAGAAAGGGAACTGGATGGAAATAAAGGCTTATCATGGGCGACGCTACTACCAGTTATCGGAATCGATTTTCGTCTGATGACCATATTTTGTGTGCCGATCTGTTTCGTTCACGCTTGGTTGGAGGAAAACAGGAAGAAACAGGATGCTAGGAAGTGTTATGAAATTTCCGTTTCCTAAGGAAATTCCTTTTTTCCTCAGCATGTTATCGTATTTGTATGTTTTGTAAGGAGAGTGAGTTGGCGGTGCCAGAAACTAATCAATCAAAATTATGCCTGCCTTCGTGTACGGTTTCAGAAGTCGAAAAGGTTAGACTAGAAGGATGTGGCACAACCACAAAAAAATAAATCCGCACAAAAACACGCTGGAATTGGTAGAATCGACGGACAGCCTCCAGAAAACTTCACACAACCCTTTCAGTACCATGACTATCGTCGTTGGTTGGGGCAGAAAAAAAACCTTAGCGTTAGAATTCAGTCAGGGTTCCCAATTTTTTCGCGACCCGTGTCTAGCATTATATTCGAAAACTTTGAGTTGGGTGTCGGGATGGACAACAACATTGCACAGCGAAAATTTGAAAGTGAGTAAAAGCGGCGATGGCCATGAAACCATCGCTCGTGTGCGGTTAGTAGCCGCTGCCTACCCTCGAGAAGAGTTGAACTGCAGCAGTCTGGATTTGAGGCCGCGCCGGGGAAGTGATCTAGGGCCGTCCGCCGATTGTGACGGTCTGCGGTTGCGTTCGCAACACACATTTGCGCCGAGGGAAGAACGGTAGAACAATTGGTATTGGAATTAAAACAAAACCGAACGGGCAACGTGATCGGGGGACGTCAACAGGATTACTGTACCGTGACACGGTACGCGAAAAAGACACACACGCACACAGACAACTTACTCGGCATTCGTTTCCGGCGTGGGTAGATCACCGATCGTCGTGAGCGTTAGCGTCGACCAGTACAGGCTGCCGAGATACTTGCGGGTGAGCGTAGCGTAGTCCCCCGGGCGGTATGGATACACCCAGTCGCCCTGTGTGAAGAGAACCAGCGTCTTAAATTAGCACCGGGTGCCTTTGTTAACTTGAGCCGCTATGGTCTCCTACCTGGAAGCCTTCCGCCTCGGACAGCAGGAAGTAAAAGCACCCGAACCAGTGGGCGAGTATGAGTAGGATGTGTATGAGGTTGACGACACGCCACAGGTTAGGCCACACGGTGCGACTCTCTACGATGTAGTAATACTTGACCGCTCGATAGACCTGGTGAGGGAGAGAGTTAAGCTAGAATCCGGAGCACTATCGAAGCAGTCGCATACTTACTTTGAAAAACCTTGGAAATCGCAACATCGGCTGACTGCCCAACCGGAACTGTAAAATATCTAGCGGCACTAGCGCCGCCAAGTCTAGGAGAAACGCGCGCGATCGTAAATAGTGTCCGGCCAGCTTCCGCGAATCGTACACCTACACCAGAAAAACAGTAAAAGTATACAAGCGAAGCCAATGTTAGAAGTTCAGACACGTAATGATGCAGTCTTTACGATTCCGCGGACTCACCATCAGACCTTGCTCCAGGTAGCCGGTGCGCAGCTGTACCGCCACGTCAAAGATGAATACTATATCGGTGAGGCAATCACAGGACAGCCAGAAACGGCTCGCATTGCTTTGTAGCTCCGGGAAGCTCTGCCGCACGATCAACGTCCACAGGTTGTACAGTATGCTGATCGTGACGATCATAAGCCAGTAGAAGTAGAAATTCTCGTCCGGATTCACGACCGTGCGCGGAATTTTGGCGAAGCGACGTCTCCGTCGGACCGTTTTCTCTGCATCGGTCGCACCTTCGGACCCGGTATCCTCGACCGTTTCCTAAGCAGAGTACAACAAGATCACACCAGGATGTGAAGCAGTAATCGAGCTAGAGTCTCAGATAACATACCTGTGCCTCCGGTATCTGACGTGTGGAGAATCGCTTCAAAAAGGAATCCTCCCGCTTGAGAGGTGGTTTCTTCTGCATGGCAGAGGAAATTTGTACCGTCGTGCGTAACTTCATCCATCGTTGATTAGACTTCGTCCTGATTATTGTACCAGGGTGTTTGGTTTGTCAAAAAATACAGTGCAAACAGTGCGAAAGAAAATGGGATAAAGGAGTTAAAACGTTAAAACATACTCTGCCAATTAGGTACTTCGACATCGGTTAGTATTACTACATCAGGTTACGCATTTTCGTTAGCACACAAACATTACGACGAAAAGAACAATAGTAATTAGAGAGAAAGAGAGAGAGAGAGACAAAGAGTGAGAGACATAAAGAGTAATAGAGAGAAAACGGATCGTAACGGTGGCATAATGTGAGGATCAAATTTCGAGCAAACAGGACAGCTTAGTTATTCCAATTCTCTTTCTTGATTTTGGTTGGGTTTGGAGCTTTGGCGTGTGTTTGTGTGCGTGTTTTTCGTTACAGTACGTAGATTGATGAAAACAAAACACACACACACTGAAGGAAACATGGAATATACGCTAAAAGGAAACGTAGCAATGCAAAGGGTTTAGAACGAGCGAACATCGAAGGTTTCTTGCTTGTAGTACTGTTTGAACGAGTTAAAACACTAATGATTTGTAACACAGAGAGAAAAACAGAGAGAGTGAGAGTTTGAGACAGAGAAAGACAGTATGATCAGAGGAGACTAGCTCTATGGATCTAAAGTAGGAAAAAGATAGTTAGAATGGTCGCTAAACCCACCAACATAATTTGAAACACATCTAACTAAACAGCCCACGGTCACAGTGTTTGTCGTCGATGCGGATAATACGCATCGTGTTTTTGTTTGTTTTTTTTTGTTCGTAGTCTAATTTAATGAGTTAGTTGACACATCACTAGACGAGACACAAGACGATAATAGAATACATTCAGATAGTAGAAGTAGAAGTAGTAGGAGTAGAGAATAAAAGGCCCGAAAATACAGACGCTCAAGACGGTGGACAGAGATGCCTTCCCCATTGACGGTTTGTTTACGTTGGTGTTAATAGGGTGAGGATTAGTGTGTGAGTGTGTAAGTTTGTGTGCTTGCAGAGTGTCTATAATTTGGAGCACTAAACCTGTGTGCAAACGAATAGCTAATCATTGTGAGTAGAGGGTGAAATGCAAATTTTCACTGCGTGAAGCCCAAAGTTCGGGACATTCGTGTTGATGCGGTTGTTGCTGCTGTTGCGAATTGGTCAGATTCGTTGGGAGGTGTGTCGGTACGGACGTGTTAACAGATGGAAGATAAACGAAAACATCATCACATACAGAGAACTTCATCTTCAAACAGAACGTACAACATTACACATAGAGAGAGAGACACACACACAGAGAGACACCAGACAGTGAGACAGAAGTTGAATAGAAAAGTAGAGTAGGTAAAATTGGTATGTTGTGATTAATTTAGAGAAGTAGAAGTCCTCCAGTAGTAGACCAGTGTTATCACTGACAGAACAAGAGCACGTTAGAAAAAAAGGTAAGTAAAAAGTAGTACAGCGAGAGACAAACGAACAACTCCAACAAAAAACAGAACAACGCACAAAATTCCAATCGCGACGAGTTGTATCAGGATTTTGAGTATTTTTTGCTAGAAAACAACATGTAAAAAACACGTATTTGGATTGTAAGTGTGTTATTAGATTGGAACTTTACAGCAATATCCAGAATGCGTATAAATCGTCCATTTTCTGAGACTGGAAACATTTCTAGATATGGCTGCATAGTTCCGCTACAGCTAGAGACAGATATATTGTAGTAACAGCACATATAGTTTAGTTTAATGTCTATCCTATAACATCCTAACATCTTTATGCAAAAAAATCCAAAAAATAAGTTAATATTTGTAGTTAAACTTTATGCAAAAAAAAATCCAAAAAATAAGTTAATATTTGTAGTTAAATTTAGAGACCCTCGTTTAGGTAGCGTAGAAAAATGGCCGTTCATAAATGAAAAGATGCTTTCCCGGTCTTGAAAGTGCCTGGAAGTGTCTATGAACTTCACGTCTCAAAATGAGTAATTAGTGGCTCTTCTGTTCACTGTGGCACAGGAAGCTCCCGCAGCATAAGAATTCTGATTAATGGTCAATTAGTTTGGCTCGACGTTGACAAAAAAGGACTAAATCGACG
>KZ063516.1:39155-51280 GCA_002091835.1 Anopheles maculatus
CAGAGCTGTTACAAAACTCTCAATTTTAAATCCGCGGAATCCGCGCCAAGCCATTTCAAATCCGCGCCAGAATTTCAAATCCGCGCCAATACGAAAGCAACTCAAACACCGCGATTCCACGTACTTATGCATCGGCAAATTTTGGAAACAGTTCGACAGACACACATACATAGAAACACGCGAACCAAATGCAAAGTTCGATGTCACTGTTGTTTGGTATTATTACATAGTTTGAGTTTTGTAGTTCGTGGATGATTATTTCTCCTTTCCTATCTGTCAAGTCATCCCCCCAAAAGGTGTGGTGGGAGTTGAAATCTCCTGTAATTATTGTTTTGTTTTGTGGTGTGATTTGGTGTATTATTTTATTAATTGTGTTTTTTATGTGTATTGCGTTTGCTTGTGGAGCTATGTATGTGTTTATGATTGTGATGTTTTCTGTTGTTAAATGTATGCTGGTTGTTTGTATCTTTTCCGTTACGTCTTCGAATTTTTTTATATGGTATTTGATTTGCTTTTTTATTATTATGCAGCTACCTCCATATCCGTCTTCTCTGTCATTTCTAATGATATTATACCCTGGGATTCTAAGATTTTGATCTGGTTTAAGCCATGTCTCTTGTAGGCATGCGATATGGAATTCTCAGAGCTGTTACAAAACTCTCAATTTTAAATCCGCGGAATCCGCGCCAAGCCATTTCAAATCCACGTTATCGGGATCGAAAAAACGTCAAAATTAACGCCGTGTTCAACAAAACCGAGGTTTTGGAGAAGGTTTTGGCACCGGCAGTTCAGAGTTTCTATGGAGCGGGCCATTACATCTTCTAACAAGACGGCGCTCCAGCCTAGACGACGAATATTTCAAGCGTAGTTTCAAGAGCATTTGACGGAGTTTCTAGATAAGATGTTATAGCCTCCCAGCACGATTATTATGTGCGTGTCACACATGCTGGCTAAGCAAAGCGAGTATAAAATGAACACTGTCGACCTATTTAAGAAGGTTATTGCCATGATCTGGGATGAAATGCCGATGGAGCAGGTGCGTACCGCGAGCGATTAGTATGAGAAACGACTCAAGTTCATGATAAAGCACAAAGGGAAGAAACTTCCACCTAATATGCCAAAATTTATTGGCTAGATTTTATTCAGCAGATTATTTCAGCAAGCCAAGATTGTGAAGCTGTTGTAGCGCCTGATAAGTAAATAAGTAAATGCTTCTTATGAATGAAATTTTTCACTCCCCCACACTGCCAACAAAATCCGCATGTTTTCTCTCTTAACTATTTAAAAATCACATGTGCTACAGTGAGAAGTTGGAATGTTTTTTGTATGACACTCTCAACTAGACTTTTGTGTGAGTGGCAAAGAGAGCAATACATGTTTCACATATTTAATCATATTTCACATCGTATGCCCTACAAAACCAGTTGTCATTTGTACCATTCAATTCAAATTATTAGAACCAGAAGTATGTCAGTCTTGATTGAACGGTATATTAAATGGCAATACGGTCATACCGTTTCTATTGAAATATATATATATATATATATTTTTTTTTGGAATCCGCAAAATCCGCGCCGATGAATAGTAAAAACGCGCCAAATCCGCGCGAAACGCAAAATTCGCGCGAAACGCAAAATCCGCGCCAGCTGTAACAGCCCTGAATTCTTCGTCTTGCAATATGTGATAAATTTCATCTTTGTTTCTTTTTAGGCTCTGTATGTTTGTTTGTAAAATTTTTATTTTTTGCATTATTATTATTATTTTTTTTTTTCAGGATGAAAGTGTTAGTCTTTTTATATGTGTTTCTAGTGTAAATAATTTTTGTTGTACGATATTTTTTTTTCTTTGTGTGTGTGTGTTTTTTTTTATGGTGATATTTCAAAGTTTATCCTTCTATTATCTGGGCTCATAAATATTTCTGATTCACTCAGAATTATTTCAGTGTCACTAAAGATCATTTTTCCTGGCGTTTTATTTGATTCGATTGTATGTATTTGTTTTTGTAAGGTATTTTCAGTGTTTTCAAATTTGTTTTCTGTGGAATTAATTGTTATTTGTGGGGAAATGTTTTCTGCGTTTATGTTGTTTTTTTCTGTATTTATATTGATATTTCTCTGGCTCTTGGGGGATTCGACTGTTTTTGTATGTTTGTTATTGTTTTGTATACTTTCTTTGACAGCACTTGAATATGGTCTGTTAGTGTATATACGTGGGATCATTGGCGCGCTTTCTCTACGGATCTTTCTGGCTTCTCGCATAGTTATGCGGTTTACCGTTTGGATTTTCTTAATTTCATACTCGTCGATAAATACTGGGCAGCTTTTGTCTAGGGAAGAGTGGTTCTCCCCACATTCAGTGCATTTTAGACGATTAGTGCATTCCTCATGAAAATCTTCACCACACTTAGCACACACCTTTCCGCGGTTGCATATCTTTTTCGTGTGTCCAAACTTCATGCAGTTCATGCATCTCATTGGCATCGGGATGTAAAGTTCGACTCTTTCCGTGTAAAAACCGACATCTATAGTTCTCGGTATTTTAGTGGCTTTAAAGGTCAGTATTGCCGTTCGCGTGTTAACGAGTTCGCCCTGAAAGTTTCGTCGTTTCATTATGACGACTTCTTCTACCTTCTGGGATTTCAAGCCTTCTAAAACTTCTTCTTCTGATAGATGCTTGAAAGCGTCGCATCGTATAATACCTTTAGTAGAGTTTAGTTGTTCGTGCTCATATACTTTTACTTTCATATTCACTGAACCGTGGCTAAGGTTTATTTTTGTGAGTTTTTTTCCTTCGTTTGCATTTCTCACCTTCATGAGTATTTTTCCATCCCTAAGAAGCGTCGTTTGTAATGGCTTGCATCCAATCGCCATTTCTGACGCTTTCGCGAACAGAAACGGATTGTATGTTGCCAGGCTTTTTCCTTGCTCTAAACATTCTACTACCATGAAGATTTCTTCCGGTTCTGCTTGATCGCTAATATTAAGACGATACTTTTTTCTTTTTTTTATGTATGTTTTTGGTCCTCTTCTAATACTTTGTAGTAGGATCCGAAAGTCCTACCTCCCCCGGGGTCGTGACCCCCATCTTGTTTTTTTCCCCCTTTTACAGTCGGTTTCTTATATCTTTTTTTTATCAAATCCACTAGCTTACCTTGTTAGTGTTGTAGTTGTGTAGAAACTGTTTTATTTTTCACTGTTTTTTTTTTTTTTTGGATTGTAAAATATCTATAACGGCTTTAGGTTGTTTTTGGCTTCCGTTCTCTTTGAAAGATGGACGGTGAATCATTACCAACATCACGTTCCGTTTTTCAAATTTGCGCTTAAATGTATCTGTCAACAATAGTCGACGGGTTCGACCCGTCATAAAAATGTTTATAGGGAACGATTCACAGAAAGAAAGCTTTCGCTCGCTACTGCTTCGCCCGGCAGATGGCGCTGTACCGGCTGCGCGTTCGGCCAAGGTTAAGCGTGTGAGTACACGAAGCCGGCTCGTTAGGCGTTAGCAGTAATAAGTAGGAGTGTCTTGTGAGAGTCAATTATAACATGCCCAAATATGGTAATGAGGAAAAAAATGCACTTCAAGCAGATTAGGGACATGACCATATTTGGGCAAGCAACAAAATAGGACCAAGAAGATGCAAATCCGGACAGCCGAGTGATCATTACCGTGTGAACCGCCACTGTGAATATACGCGTTTTTTTACGACACTTGTAAAAATTAAAATCAAGGCGTTTAAAAAAAATATAAGGATAACCTTTGCTGTTCATTCTTTACATAAACGACGTATGCTCTCTTCTTCCTGACAACTGCTACTTGCTGTATGCTGACGATGTAAAACTATTTATGCCTGTAAAAACGTCCAACGACTGTGCAAAACTACAGCAAGCTGTTTCAGTGTTCAACAACTGGTGCGTCCTAAACTGTTTGTCTGTTTGTACCGAGAAGTGTTTCGTTTTGTCCTTTACGCGTGCAAGATCTGTGATAACATATGACTATAATATCAATGGTGTTAACGTCTCAAGAACTACACAAATGCGCGACCTAGGGGTTCTACTTGACCAAAAATTGACGCTTGGACTCCATTATGACAACGTTATCAACCGCGCCAATAGAACTCTAGGACTATTATTCAAGCTGACTCGTGATTTTGACGACGCCCGATGTTTGAAAGCTCTGTATTGCTCACTAGTGAGGTCGATTCTCGAGTACTGCTCCCCTGTGTGCTGCCCATACACAAACGAATGGATCAATGGGCTTGAGGCCATTCAAAGAAAGTTTACGCGTTACGCAATCCGCAAGCTAGGTTGGGCAGATAATACCTTGCTCCCAAGCTACACAGAACGGTGTGAGCTGCTAGGCCTCGAGCAACTAGAACATCGGCGCTACGTAAGCCAGACCACATGCTTAGCAGGACTCCTTCTAGGCACCATTGACGATCCGTATTTGTTAGGTGAACTGAAATATGCGACACCTAGACTATCGGCTAGACATCAACAGTTGTTACATGTTCCACGTTCGCGCACTGAATACGGTTTTAATGCTCCACTTATAGCTATGTCACGCCGCTTTAACACTCACTCGCATCTGTTCGATTTTAATATATCCCTGTCCACGTTCAAAAATTTGTTACGCGTTCGACCACTTAGTATGTAAAAGCAAATCAATGTTTCGGTTTTGCATCGTTAAGCCGCGAATGGCGGACGATTTAATAAACAATAATAATAATAAGTAAAATATCCGAAATCGGCAGAACTCGTGGGACGAGTTCAGGGACACGCGGCAAAAGTATCTTTTATGTTCTTTGTACCGTCGGCATGAGTAATATCAACGGAACGCATGTACCAGCTCCAAAGGTGGGTGCTGTTCTGCCTCCGGTAACCTCCACCCCGTCTACGTCTACTCTGCTCTTGAGTTTGGAGCACTTTGGGAAGCAGTCAACGAGGGCTTAGTTGTGCCCGCAGATTTGGGAACGTACCTCAACGGAATCGGAATCGTTAGTGACCACGAGAATTTCCAGACGTGGTTGTAACTACAGGCATATCCTGGAAATTTGAAAACCCATGGTTCCCAAGGTAGCTTTGGGAAGATAACGGTGAACAATCATCGGATATACGAGACTCTACCCGCACCCGTGATTTCGGTTCTTCAGATCGAAGCCAAATTGCTTTTACCGAAACCTCACATGATCAGCGTCCCCCTTTGTTAAACTGGGACTTACCCGAGTCACTAATGGACCAACCCTACCAACGGTCAGTCTCCTAGGTTGGCGTAGAGCTGAAGTCCTTGCAGACATCCAGATGCCATGTGGTTACTTTCAAATGCCGTTTTTCCTCATTTTTAACATTTTTCTTTTTTATTTCAAAACTATATTTGAGAATAGTTTTAACCTTTATTATTGTACCCACAAAGTTTTATAGTTAAGCAGGATAGTGTAACCTTAGCAAAGTGTAAACCACATGGTGATGTCACTGAAGGCCAGTGAGGATCGGCGCGCTGAAGAGTGTGTTGCAACAAACCTGACACCGCCTGCCCCACCACTTGCCGTGGAGCGCGTTTCTACAAAGTTATCTAATTATTGGAAGGAGCGTACACAATATTCCTATCTGGTTACGGCACTTTCAAAGAAGGTATTGGCAAAGGTTCTGGATGTTGTTTAAACACCACATAAACCTTATTTGTACCTTAAAGAATCCATTCTGAAACGGTTGAGTTGCAGCGAAGAAACACGTCTGTCGAAACTGTTGTATCATGTTGAGATAAATCTCCCTCCGGATTTAATCGTCACATGTTGCAAATTGCAGGTGATTCAACGGACCTTTCGGTCACAATTGTGCGGAAGCTGTGGAAATCAAGACATCCATAGGCAATTGAGGTTGCATTAGTTGCAGTTGACAGCAAGTATCATGCGGAACAGATAAGATATCAGATATCAGAAATGAATTGTGATCAAGGAATGTCTCGAGATTCTGCTGCCAATGAGATTCGCCGTGTAATAAGCGAGTTTCGAAACATAATGAGAAATTTGGCGCATAATTCCAGACAATCACGAGGTCGGAACCGAAGCATTTACAGAACACAGAATAATTCCCGTCAGAAGACAAGGAGATCATTTTGTTGATATCACTATCGTTATGTCAACGATGCACACAAATGTGACAAACCTTGTAATTATGCAACGTCGCGGACTGCTCCCGCAAACGAGCAAAAAAACTAGAAGACTCAAGGGAGTTGGCGGATATACCACGAGAACTTCGCAGCTCTGGTCCTCGTCTGTTTGTCAACGATGAGATGACATGTTACAATTTTAGTGAATACAGAAGCTGACGTCTCCGTCATCCCTCTTAGTTTGGTTGGAAAACTTTATAAACCTGCAGACTAAGTCCTTCAGGCAGCCAATTGTAACACGGTTGTTACTTATAGCACCAAACTAATTCAAGCAAATCTTTGTTTCAAAATAGTTTTGAGCCACATTTTTTTCATAGCTTCGGTTAATCGGCCTATCATCCGGAATTAGACTTTTTTTACAAAACCGACATCTCGATTTCATGCAAAATTTACAAGTGATATTCGCTACATCCGGGGGCGGCCCGGTGATAGATGCGACAGCGGCGCCGGTCTTCACACGGCAGGACCGGGGTTCAAGTCTCATCTGGGCCGTTCCCCCATAGTGAGGACTGACTATCCAACTATCCAACTAAGTCTAGTAAGCCAGAAATGGCAGGCATGTCCTAATAAGAGGTTGTTAGGCCAAGAAAGAAGAAGATTCGCTACATCAAAGGTGATAGTCGCTGATGCCCTATTGCGTGTGGGGGAAGCAAATGCCATAGATGGGTTAAGCTATAAAATATTTGCAGAACATCAAAGTTCAGATGAACAAATAATTAAATTGCTAACCAACCCTGAACAACGTAATTCCACGTCAGTCAAATAAAGCTGGATGACACAGTACTGTTTTTTAATCATCAACAGGTAAAAACAGATTATATGTTCCAGTTACGTTACGTAGGAAAACTCTTGAATGATTACACAATTTCTCTCATCCGGGTATAAAAGCATCAAGAAAACTGATGACGGACCGTTTTTTTGGCCGTCAATCAACCGGCGCGCTATCGTATATACCACCGGGACGCTATCGTAACTACCATTGCCATAACGTTTGTAGTGTGGAAATATGGCGGGTGAAGTGGTCACTGCGACAGAACCTGGCATGAATATATTAGTAAGATTAGCAGTATAAAATGAAAAACCACGTGGAATAAATCTCTCTCTCAGCGTTCTGAACTCGACCCACATGTACTGGCGATTCATCTCTGCGAACATGTAGAACAGTGGGTATCTCGTTTTGGTTGCCCTTTAAAGATAACAACGGATAGGGGAAGGCAATTTACATCTCGCCTGTTTGAAGAATTAACTAAACTAACAGGAACGCATCACATTACGACAACGGATTACCACGCCCAAGCTAATGGCATGGTTGAGCGGTACTGGATGCAAGGCAAACAAGTTTTTGCAAGAATAGACAAAGTGAGTGTTGTATCCTGATAGAGCACAGCCTAACCATGCGCTCTATGCTGTATGGAAACTGACAGCATCCGATGCGCAGTGGATATGGCTGTCTCGCTCTGGTGGCGATCGTGGACGCGGTTTAAGAGCGTGGGAGTTTCGGGAGTAAGGATCATGCGGATCCTTACACACTCTCCTTTTATCACGGTCCCGGGATAGACGTGGCTCGCGCGCGGCCCTTGTTTTTACGTACAGTTCAGCGTTCTGTTTTAATCATTATATTGTGTTTAATGTTTTATGTTAATAAAATAAATAAAAGTGCACAAACACAAAAATGGCGACGAGATTTAGTGGAAACGACCAACGTCAAGCAGTGAAACGCCGCAGAATGTCCAGCCCAGAAGAGACGCCAATCACCGAGGAGCAGCGTCGTCTCTCACAAAATGGATTCCTTAACACCGTGTTCATCAACCTCCAGCCAGCGCAGCACGTGCCATCAGATTCAACGCCGCAGCAACAAACGCTGCAACTTTTGCAACAGCAACTCGTTCAACAGCAGCAGCAAATGGCACAGCAACAGCAGCTTTTATCGCAGCTCGTGCACCAGCAACAGCAACAACTGCAGCCACCGACCCCGGACCAGCAACTTGTGCCAAAGCCGAGCAACCCGGAGCTAATACTGGAAGCCCTAGCGGGGAATATTAGCGAGTTCCAGTACGATCCAGAAGCGGGAGTAACGTTTGCATCGTGGTACACACGGTATGTAGATCTGTTCAGAGAAGATGCTTCCCGCTTGGATGACGCCGCCAAAGTTCGACTCCTGGGACGCAAGCTTGGAACCGCCGAACACGCGCGCTTTAGTAACTTCATTTTGCCGCGTGCACCCAGAGATTTCACCTTTAGCGAAATGGTGGAAAAGCTAACCGTCCTTTTCGGCAAAATGGAGTCAGTGTTAAGTAAGCGCTTCAAGTGTTTTAACATTACAAAAATGCACTCCGAGGACCTGCTAGCATTTACCTGCCGAGTGAATAAAGCGTGCGTCGATGCGGAATTTTCTTCCATGACGGAGGAAGATTTCAAGTGTCTCATCCTTGTGTGCGGATTGAAGGACGAAAGCGTGCAAGACATAAGGATGAAATTGTTAGCCGCCATCGAAGACAGGAAGAACGCCACCTTGGAGCAGCTAGCAGCGGATTGCCAGCGATTAATGCGTGTGAAAGCTGATAGTGCAATGATCGCTACGGATGCCAGTGAGCGAGTGCATGCAGTGCAAGCTAAAGGCAGCCGTCATTGGCACCGGAACAACAACGAGCGTCACCCTAAATCAGTTCCCCGAAGTGAAGCCTCCAAACCCCATACCCCGTGTTGGCTTTGTGGTGCCCTTCATTGGACCCGCGACTGCACTTACAAAACCAACAAGTGCCGTGATTGTGGACGTACAGGTCATCGAGAAGGTTTCTGCAGCTCTGCCCACCGACGCAGAGCACGGCCGCGGTTCGATCATCGTCGTGCAGTATCATCCCGAGTAGTACGAGTCAACGTGTGCAGCGTGCGGCAGAACCGCAAATACGTCAACGTGCTAATCGGAGGAAAGCCAGCTCGACTACAACTGGACACCGGATCGGACATCTCTGTCATCAGTCAGAATTTATGGAAGCAGTTGGGTAAGCCTCACCTTTACCCACCGAAGGTAAGAGCGAAAGCAGCTTCTGGAGATGTATTCGGCCTTGAAGGTGAGTTCGAAGCCAACGTGGGAATAAGGAACGTGGTCAAGCGAGCAACACTCCGCGTGTCAAAAGCGGATCTGTCGTTGCTGGGGGCGGACCTTATTAATCTTTTCGGCTTGGGGACGGTCCCGATGGATCATTTTTGCAACCACATTGGAACAGCGGAACCACGATCCTGGGAAGAAAAATTTCCAACACTTTTTCACGGAACAGGCCTGTGCACGAAGGCAAAAATTCATCTACAGCTTCGACAGGATAGCCGACCAGTTTTTCGACCGAAACGTCCGGTCGCATACGCGATGGAAGATGCCGTCAACAAGGAGCTCGATCGACTTGAAAATCTGGGGATCATCACACCATGCGACTTTTCGGATTGGGCAGCACCAGTCGTAGTGGTTCGGAAGGCGAACGGCAAACTACGATTATGTGGAGACTATTCCACTGGCCTGAATGCAGCACTACACCCTCATGAGTACCCGCTTCCGTTACCACAGGATATTTTTTCCAAGCTCGCCCGTTGCATTATTTTCACACAGATTGATTTATCCGATGCATTTTTGCAGGTGGAAATAGAAGATGAGAGTCGACCCCTGCTTACCATCAACACGCATCGAGGCTTGTATCATTATAACAGGCTCCCTCCAGGCATCAAAGTGGCCCCTGGTGCTTTCCAACAAATAATGGACAAAATGCTCGCCGGTATAAATGGAGTGTCCGCTTATATGGATGATGTTATCGTCGGAGGAAAAACGCAGGAAGAACACGATGACGCCCTTGAAGAAACCCTGAAGCGTATAATGGACTACGGGTTTACCATCCGGAAAGAAAAGTGCGCGTTCAACAAGCCGGAAATCCGTTACCTTGGGCACATCATCGACAGCCGAGGCCTGCGACCCGATCCAGCCAAGATCGACGCCATAAAACAGTTACCTCCTCCGAAAGACGTCACAGGTGTTCGGTCTTTCATCGGTGCGATAAATTTTTATGCCAAATTTATCCCGAACATGCGCAACTTACGCTACCCTTTGGATAAGTTGCTACTAGACGGAAGTTCGTTCCAGTGGACACCAGAATGCCAGAATTTTTTTCGACCAGTTCAAAGCGCTCTTATCATCGGAACTCTTGCTTACACACTACGACCCAAAGCGCGACATAGTTGTTTCTGCCGATGCATCTTCGGTTGGATTAGGAGCAACCTTATGCCACAAGTACCCGGACGGATCCCTAAAAGTGGTACAACATCCATCCAGAGCGCTCAGCAAAGCAGAAGTTGGTTACAGCCAAATCGATCGAGAGGGACTGACTATAATTTTCGCTGTGACCAAATTTCACCGCATGATATTCGGTCGTCATTTCACGCTTCAGACCGACCACCGACCACTGGTACGCATATTTGGCAGCAAAAGGGGATTCCTACGTACACAGCAAACAGACTCCAAAGGTTTGCACTTACGCTTCAGCTGTACGACATGGACATCGAGTACATTCCAACAGGCTTATTCGGAAACGCTGATGTGTTATCTCGGTTTATACAACAACACACGAAACCTGAAGCCGAATACGTGATCGCAAGCCTGGAATTAGAAGAGGACTTAAGGTCAGTTGCCGTTCATGCGCTCAGCTCTTTTCCCCTATGTTTCAGGGACGTTCAGGTATCTACGCAGGCTGACCCATTGCTACGGAAAGTGCAAAAGTACGTGCAAGACGGATGGCCCCATGACGGCTCCTTCGGAGCAGAATTGGCACGGTACCACAATAGGAAAGAATCGCTCTCAACCGTTGAGGGTTGTGTACTTTGCGGGGAGAGAGTGGTCATCCCGGAGAAGCTGCGTTCCCGTTGCTTAGTGTTAGGTGCACCCTGTGCTAACATCCCATGGACTAGCAGAGAGACTACACACACTCCCGTTACATAGGCCGTGTTCCGGATTATGTTAGGGATTTACCGGTGTTTAATGGAAAAGCCAGTGACCTAACGCGTTGGATAATAGAAGTTGAGGAAATGTTTCAAATGTACGAACGTGTGCCTAAGAACACAATACAGTACCATATTCTTCAAGGTACTGTTAGACGTAAAATTCAAGGAGAAGCTGCTGATGTGCTTAACTCAAATTGCATAGATGGTTCTTGGGAAACCATAAAGCAAACTCTATTGCTGTACTACAAAGACAAAAGAGATCTAAAGACATTAGATCATGAGTTGACGCTGATTTATAAGAGACAAAATGAGTCTCTTAGCAGTTATTTCAGCAGGGTAAACGAATTGCAAACTGCAATTATTACGCAGGTACATGCAGATAGCAAATATAATAGGAATGCTCATGTACACATAAACTACTTTAGAGAAAAAACTCTAGATAGTTTTATTAGAGGGCTTGAGAAACCTCTTTGCTTTTTATTAAAAAATTACAACCCACCAAATTTGAATGCAGCCTACAATTATTGTCTGGAGTATGGCAATGCTAATATAAGGTCAGCACCTTTTAGGAACGAAAGAGCTCCTAATACAGTTCCTGTGCCGAGAGGTTTGTACGTACCTCCTCCTGTTCAGCCACAAATGAACAACAGTTTTCAATATCAACACAGGAATAATAATAGTAACGGGTACAAATATAATCCGAGACAAAATGCTCCTATTCCAATGGAAGTAAACCCATCGATGAATTCAAGGGCCACAAAGAGTGGTTACAAACAAACGCTAAGCAAAAGACCCCGACCAGGTTCGTCCCAGCAAAGGCATCCCAGTCAAGCGTACCCTATAGATGGTACACTTGAACAAGTGGAAATACATAAGTCATTAGAAAAAGAAGCTGGAACAACTAATTTTTTAGGATGGACCGCAAAATGGTAGCTCCATTTCTCCCCTACATCCTTTTGCGTACTACATCAGGGGAATAC
>KZ063517.1:11058-22608 GCA_002091835.1 Anopheles maculatus
GGAGATGTCTGGATGGGTGGGGGGGGGCAGGAAGAGGCTCTGGTGAGAGCATAGAAGGAACACACACACACAGAAGGAAGTAGAAAAAAAAAACAGGTCACAACAGCGAAAAAAAAAAGACGGGAAAAACATGTTTTCGTTTAACACCTTTTTGCCGACCTAGAAGACATTTCTCTCTCTATCGCTCTCTCGCTCTCTTTTTTGATGCGACCGGTTAGAAACAAGAATCGGGGCTCGCTTGCTTGCTCGACTAGTGTCCAGTACGGTCCGTACAATAATAAATCATTGAACAACAACAAACAAAAGAAAACGGAAAAGAAAAACGAGCTGTTGCGTGTGCAAACATTCTTCTCTCCTGTTGCTTCCTTTTCTTATAATTACAAATTCCTTCTTTTTTATCTTTTTCATTCTCCTTTTTTTTTTGAACTCCACCCAACCCCTCCCACCTCCCCCCTTTGCGATGATGTTGGCATTTTGTTCGTCAACAACAGCCGCCGCTAACGTCAAATCAAAGAACTTCAATGCCGGACGAACAAATACAAAAAAGTGCACACACACAACAAGCGACGAACCTTAGCCGCACTACACGGCACACACGGCAGCAGCAAACCGTTTGCGAGCGAGATCGAGAATGCTGCACACGTCTCGGTGATTGTTTCGTTTCGTCGACTCGCACACACACACACACATGCACACCTACACACTGAATGGCAGCATTCCTATGGTGCGCGAGAAAAGCCGGAAAGTGGGCACGAACTGTGTGTGTGTGTGTGTGCGCGTTTACACGCAAATTGTATGTTCATCCGGGTGGTTATCAGGGTAATTGTTTGTTTAACAAACAATAAAAATATAAAATGATTTTTATTAATACAATAAAAAAACAACGCTATTTAAAGCTTTGAATGACGTACAAGATGGATGGTGTGTTGGTGTTGGAGGTGTTTGGTTTTTACTTTGGTTGTAGTTGATTGTTTTGCTTCCACTTGATGAGCAGACAAGTGAAGCAAATAAACACATACACACACACACACACACACACACCCATAGTTTGACAGAAGGAATTATTATTAGAATAAGCACAAATTATTACACGCAACAATGAGAGAAGGAATAGACCCGAAACCTAACGTGACACGCACACAACCATGCATTTAAATTTTGAGGAATGGTTCTTGTGTGTGTGTGTGGGTGTACCGTGTGTTTATTGAAGCGAAAACAAAACAAACAAAACAACAGTAACAGAATCAATGGAGAGATGGAAACAGAAACAAACAAAATCAACCAAAAGAACGAATCATATAATGCACAGATACAGCCACAAAGACACACACACACTGAAAACAAGTAAAACAATAACCCAGAACGGAACGGTAGCGGAAGTAACTGAACGCACCTTTCTCCACTATTAAGCGCTGGGATTTGCTGCTGCTGCTGCTGCTGATCGTGCTTTTCTACCAAACACACGCACACACCAAAACACGCTTACACACACGCACAGTTTGTTACACGTTTGCGGCAGATTTTTGTGTCGTGGTGTTGGCCCCACGGAATGGGGGAAAGCGAACGATGTTCGGAAGGTAATTTTCCTCCAATCGGCGAAAACTTTTCCGCTTCCGCTTTAGCCCTTTGTTGTTTTTGTTGTTCCCTTGTACCTTTGCTCTCCCTCTCTTACACACACACACATACACACACATACACACCGTACGCTTTCACTCGTTTGGTTTGCTGTCGGTGGGGCGCACTAAACGGAACGCGATCGAATCCGTCCGGTGGTGCGCTAAAGACTGAACGTAACCGGACCGACCCGACACAGTGATGTGTCGCCGACGCAAAAGCACGAGTGGCATGCGCATGGTGAGTGCCGGTGTCGCTCTGCCGGTTCCGGCACTCACCGACCGGCGAGCGTGCGGGAGAGTGAGCGTCTTCGGAACGGCTCTCGGCCGGCGTTCGATCGGTGTTGAGTGTTTTTTTTTATGAAAATAATTTAAAAAAAAACACACAAAAACAACAAAGCACCTCACGAGTGTTTGTAAGAATAAATGTCAAAAGGTGCATGGTTTTGAGGGGGGGTTTTATTTTCGAAGAACTCACGGGATCTTGCGAGATCCGATTTAGCGAAAGTTTATACAAGCAGCACACAGCGTACCGGTGAGTGCTCTGGAAAGAGAGAGAGAGAGAGCGAGAGGGACGTTCCTTCTCGCTATGTCTTCTCCACTTTACTAATCATCCTAACCACCCTTCGCCCAAACCCTTCAAGTTGAACGCCACTCCACTCGCGATACTTTCCCATGGAACGCAACGATCACCGGGCGAAGGTGCATCTGCGTGACGATCGTGCACTGGGCGGCTCGGTAATGGGTGGGGCGCGTAACACCACACCGCCATCAACCTTCTGCCTCAACACACTGACTGAGTGCCTTTCTCTTTCACTTTGTTGTTTCCGTGTATCGGGAACACGGTCGGGAAGGAATTTATCTCATCAGCAATATTTTCGCGTGATCGAAAACGTATCTGTACTGACAGCGTCACATCGATCAGTCGCTCACGCTCACTAGGGCTACACCACACGCTGCACAAGCTGCGTGTGTTGCGATGCAGCGTGGTTACTTACAAGGTTCAGTACAAAACCTGCCATCTGTGGCATCAGTTTTCGAGTGTTATTAGATCGATTAGCCACTGTCCGAACAGATCTTCACCGCGCAGAGAAACGTTGGAGAAGATGGTAGACCAGCAGCTATAGCAGTATCGAGTTTATCGATACGAAAGACCAAAGAGTCTGTGCCTGGGAGATAGGATTGTTGGTCTTCCATTTCAATCTGCTGCCAAAGAGACCCATCCAAGACTCGGAGGTTGAACATCACTGGTTTGAGGGTCTCAGAAGATGTAGCAGAAGCTTACCGAAGGATCGGCGATTTACGATGGCAGAAACCAAAATTATGGCGGACTGCTAATCAACATTGATTAGCGTAGTTATTATGTGCAGATAGGTGATCGCACCATTGGAAGGCGTACGCACAAGGTCAGCCAACTGGAAACATCTCCACTTAGAATACCTGTTCTATGACGGACAAAGGTGGAACTCTATTGGCCATATATAGTCCCAGTACACACGTACGCCTCTGAGACATGAACACTGTCTTAGTCCGACGAAATCCTGTAAGGCGCCTTTGACAGAATGATCCTCGAAATCTCGTCAGGCTTCTGTAGGGTGGTCTTGCCATTCGACTAGTACCGGACGACTCAGCCCCCAGTAAAGTCTTTTAAAGTCGTCTATATGGGCAGAACAGGCGTAGTAGGCTCTTCTTTCTATGTAGATGGGTTGGCAGGTGACTGCTCTCGACTGTGAGTGGTATGTCTGGAAGAAGACATCTGGTTGTCTAGATGCAGTATGAGAGTAGTATTAAAATGTCGAATCTTAAAAAAAGAACCAATACTTTCACTGAAAGTGAATACATTTTGACAGCACCTAATGACAGTACGTCACGCCTATTTACATCTGATTCGAGTGTTTGTGTATGGGTAAACACGTTCGCTCTATCGTACCACCCGTACCCGGCATTAACTAGCGAACAAAAATCTCACTAATTCTGTGTTGCGTCTTGTCTCTCCATTTTATCTCACTCCACTGCACCACTACGATTAAACCAGAACCGTTCCGCTTCGATCACACGGCATTCAATCGTTCTTTAGCGTGGTTAACTGGTTTGTGTACCGGTGGGACAACAACAAAAAGCTGGCTTCATGATTTTGATAATTCTTGGTGTGTGTGTGTGTGGAATACAGAAACGCTAGTGCATAGGGCTACGGTGACATTAGATAGAATATCTGAGCAATTTCGGCCATCTTTTGCAGTTAAACCAACACCGATAAGCACAACAGCAGAACCATTTTGACAGCTTGGTTTAGTAGCTGTTGTGTTTGTTGACACACAAGTGACTAGTTGTTGTATACATAATCAAGCAAGCTAGATGTCGAAAAAGAAGCTTTTTTGAACCGTTTTTATATGGAACTGTCTGTCTTGCTGGTTTGGAGAGCTCTTTACAGGAGGTTTGCTTGCTTGAAAGGAATGAGAATATAGCACATTTACCATTCCGATCTCAGTTTGTGCTCACACGGGCAGAACGATGATGATGCTCGTGATGATGATGATGGGAAATTTACTCGAGTGTGTAATTGTGTGCAGTACCGATCGTGCGAGCGCGCACACACAACAATCGTGCGATACGGGCCTTCTTCCATTTGGTGCACCTTTGTCTCGCCCACTAGTTACACTAGACCACCAGTCCTCTGAAATGTCTGTACTACCACAACAACAACAACAACAACAGCCGAAACAACTACAACAAACGCTGAGTGAATGGGCTTTATCATCACCATCTCATCATCACTAACTATTGCGCATCCGGACCATTTTTTAGTTGCTGTTCTGTTCATCTTCTCTTTCACGCACGTTTAACAACTTATGCTTTTTTTTCTCCTGATGTACAGAACGCAACCTACATATGTATACGCCACCGAAATGTGCGACAAAAAGCACACCAATGGAAAGTTTGAGATACCACAACTAACTAACACCGGTTAACACTAGAACCGCCGGACGTTTTCAACCTTACTAGAACCGCCATATTGGATAATTTTGTCCCATTCGTTATATATGCATATTTAGACATGTTTATTATTACCTAAAGGTTTCTTGTGGTTAAATTATTAATATACATCATAACTAGGTATAATAAAGCTTTATTAGCAGCTTAACCAATTAAAAATAAACGAATTGAGATCATATCAACTGCATACCAAGGATATCAATGCAAGTTTTCTCTACATTAATGTAAAACTATAGGCCTTTTAGTGGTATACGCTTATAATTAGTTCTTAGAGAGTTAAACGACATAAGTAAGATTTTTAAACAAGTTTTTTGTTCTTGGTTGTTTGGATCCACGCGGGCGTCTGTGACACCCTTTCAAAACATTACAAAAATTCGATGTCAATACAGCTCTAAATGGTCAAAAGAAGATGACAAAACCATTTTGGAAAGCAAAAAGGAACAGCTAGATTAATTATTTCAAGCATCTATAACACTTCTTAAGGTTTCTTGGCATCAGGACAAAATATTGCATTGTTTCATCAGAACCTGGCTCACATGAAACGCATACGTGAAGCATTCTTTAGCACTTTTGCCCCCGTGACAAGACATTTGAACCTGGCAGCGCCTACGAGAACTTTGACTTGACGCAGGCAAGTTAGCTTTGGATCTTTTATTTTCAACATACTCCTTGGTAAGTTCTTAGCCTAGCTTGAAGAGCAAACCGCGTGTAGATATCTAGATATCTAGTTTTTTTTGGGATTTCAAAAAATTCTAAGGAGGTGAAAAAATGATCACAAGTGACGTTTCTTCCTTTGTTTAAGTACGGATCTACTAACTTTTGGACCTCAAAATCTCCGAGTCTCTCCTCTGCAGGACGTTCATCATTTAACATAGTAAGAATCTACGTCAACAGGCCTTCCAATACTTTTGCCCATTCTACTCTGGCTTTGATACCATAAACTGTGTAAATAGGCACCTCGTCTTGGATGGAAACAATTGTTCATCGACAGAAATGTGAGGCGACGTAATAATCAGGGCAAATTTATTGGTTTGCAATCGTTCCGATCTGGTCTAATGTTCGTCAAATCTCAGGAATCTCATAATTTCGCGAAACCTATTACGCTACATAACATTCTTGCAGCAAGGAAGTCCATATTTTTCGAACCACATAAGATCAATCTCCATTCCTTTGGACTCAGTAGCTCCGCGAATGTACAAAATCGCTAGAAACGCATCCAGCTCAGTAAGAGACAAAGTCCTGCCTGTAGTTTGCAATACTCTTCTTGCTTCAATTTCAGGACACCAGTCATCGCAACGCGTTTTGCTTACGGGACAGAAATGTCCCAATTGGGCGGTTCTAGTGTTAATGTGTGGTAGAGGTTTTCGCACCGCACCGCCACGAACACGGCGCAAATGTTTGCTTATCGGGCACGGGCCCGACCTACTCGCATCTAGCGATGGCGGCGCAGTATGTGGATAGCACGCGCCAAACTTCGGGTCCGGTTCTAATCTACCATCTGCGCGCAACCGGTTTTTGTCGGCAGCACCGATCCATCAGCAGGCGAAACCGGCTTCGCCTGGGAAATGAAAGCGGAACTAGGTCTCGGGCCAGAACCGAAACACAAACTTCGCATTGGTGCGGCGGCAGATGAACCGGGACCGGCAGAAGAGAAAGCGTAATTAAGCACACTTGACCTCTGCGAGCGGACCCCGCCGAGTGACCACGCGACCAGCCACAACAAAAACTCCTAATCATCTAAAGCGACACTGGCATAATGAATGGCCACGCTGGGAATGTGTGCGTGTGGGAGAGATTGTGTAGCCTCGTTCCGCACGAACATTAGGCGGGACAAATGCGCTTTTCCCACCGATGCCGGCAGAAAAACGTGTCGTACGACATATTAACACTTGCCGTTTTCGTGGCTTTCCTGACTGATGTCACCAAGAGATTATGGTGTGCGTGGTGTGGGTGATAAAGCTGAACGAATAGCGGATGCTTTCCCGCGGGTTTCTGTGCGATCGTCGCAATCAACTGTACGGAGCGGTATGTCATTTCCTTCACGTCATTATCGAAGCCCCCGATACGTGATTTGTAAATGCTCACCAAGAGACACAAAGCCGAAACCTGTAACAATACTACCAAAACCTATCCGTATTGATCAGTTAGCGCAACACAGAGATGTCAAACACGCCGACGCTCAAGCTTTCTGGTATTGGTATAGATTTTGGTATATCGAATACTAGTCGACATCGCACCCATATCACACACACATATTAATGTGATGATATCAAACGAGTACTCTATTCGTCACAGTGAGGCGTATTTGTGAGTCCATTTTTTTTCTGCATTTGACAACGCTGATGTACATCCACATCGAGTAAAGTGTTTACGGTCTCAAGCCCAAAACAATGCATCAACCTTTTGTTCCATAGGTCACTTGTGCCAGCAAAATGCCAACACGACTCGAACCGCTTGCACTTCATACACCAATGTCGGTAAATTCTTGTGACGCCACTCCTTGCGGATCGATCGGTAAACGGGATCGTGCCCGCACCAACGGTAATGCCCAACCTCTTCTTTCACCAAGACCCTGCGCTTCTCTGCGACATCTGTCCGCGTGTGATTGCTGTAGGGCTGTGCAAGAATTTGCTATACTCCGGCTAGGGTAAATATCAACCATCAAGCACAACACAAACGGGTGCGAAATTCCAACACACCGGGTCGGACCGGACCTCCATTAGTGCTAAGAACAACTCGCGTGAGCAATCGCGACGTTGCTGTTAGGCTTCTACCTAACCCCGGATGTTATGTACACAAAGGTGGCGCGAACTTCCCGCTTTCGATTTTCCCGAACCAAGAACCAAGTTGACGAGCTGTGGACACCGGCAGGCGTCCGGGTGCTTACGCCGACCAGCTACCAACTTTCACCGATGTCTTCCGTCCTACCGACGCAGCACTATTTTCGGTGGCAACAACATTCTGCAGTTGGGCGACAAACATTTGCCCTGCAAGATTCAACAGTAAATGGCGCATCGTGTTTGACCTTCAGGCGGGTGGGTTTGGATATTGACGGAAGCAAACGGGTGTTGTTTGTTTACCCAACCGGCCAGTGGTTGTGTACTGACAGTGCAGTAGTTGGTGTTGATTGTTTTATGAGAAGCGAAGGGTGAGCATCCGTTACTTCGAATAGCCGTTCTTGGAGCTCTTGGAGTAGCCTGCTATCTTGCCGGCTTCTCGAAACCCATGCCATGCGAAACCATTACTTCCGAATGTATCCTTTGCAGATTCTCTAGCCATGTTAAAAAGGGGAAATGCGTGCTTCCAAAAAAAAACAAACAAAACTAGGAAGTCTAGGTACTGGGGCTTGTTGTTTTCGCTTTCGCACAGCACCGATATCCATGTTCATGTTTTGCAGGCATTCCCACGCTCTAGCCCTTACCGATGCAGGAACCACCGAGGCACTCGCCCGTGGAATGCACCTGCGCACGTGCATCTGTCTGAATGTAACCCGCCCCCCCCTCTCTTCCCTTCCCCTAGCAAGCGCACTGAATGCGGGGGAAGTCCGGAAAAAATGCGATGCATTTGCGATAATTGTGCAACGTGGCCGCGCGTGCGAACAACCTATTCGAAGGTGAAGTTTTTCGGGTGAAAAAAAACAAAATCACAATGGAAAGGTACACACCGGTAAACATGCCAACGCATTGCACATTGTTTTGTTTTCACAGACCACCATTTTGCGCCGGACTGTTATCGAGTGATCAGTCCGGAATTCGTATGGAACCGTTCGGCTAAACACACGCCGAACCTGCTGTTTTCTCAGACATTTGCGCACGCGGCTAGAAGGGATATAGGGAGCAGGGGCGCTGGGATGCGGATGCGGGGGAGATGAGCGGGCGTTATGAAACGCAAGATGCCGAAGCGAGCTGACGCAATATCTGTGCAGTTGCCGTTGCTTGGACGATCATTCCACGCGTCCTTTACCATCGGTACGTGTGTATGCATCTTCCGCCGGCGGAACTCGCCCATTTGCACAACTCCACGGACGACAGGCTTGCGCGTAATTACCTGTCAACCACCAAGATCCAACGCAACCAACAGGTTGACCTCGTCCGAAAAGAGCCGTTTCCGGGCAGTTGGACGCACCTAGACACGGTCAGCGAGACAGGTCTTCCTGCACGTGCTGTGACCTTGACGAAGGACTAGGGAATCACAATAACAAAAAAAAACAACGCTCCCCTGTGCCATCATCCGCATCAACAGCACACAGAGTCCTTCCTTTCTTTCGGTCTCCACCAGCAAAACCACGAACCACGGCTCGAAACACACATCTCCGGCCCCGTAGGCACAGGTTAGCAAGAAGATGATGCACCATTCGGAAAACCGGTTTGCAACATTCCGGTACATCAGTGTGCGGGGCTGCGCAAGAAGCTTCAAGATGGGGGGCCCACACGGTGCTGTCACGATCACACAGCCATCACCTGCCTTGCCCGCGTGTGTTGGTGAGCGAGCGAGACCTGCGGGCTGCGCAATTTAAATGAGACACGAGAGCAGCACCAACAACTACAAAATCCCAGAATTAATTGTATTGGTAATGGGGGCCGTACTAACTACGGTCAATCCGGTCGTGCAAAAGCGGATGATACGATCCTTTCCCCCACCGTTCTTGCTGGCTATCGTTCTGCTCGCGATGTCTTGCACACCTCTACGCACACGTCCGCACACAAAGGGTCCCAAAGGTGAGTTTGCGGGATCGATGCGCAGGGTACCGGTGCGCCATCTTGTCGAACGCCGGCAGGAGCCAGTCAGTGCCGCAGTTCGGCCCATTAATCGCGGTGTGAAATGAGTAATTTAGGTTGCAATCTAGCGCACAGCGCACACCAGGAGCAGCTTGCAACTGGTTGTGAAATAGCGCAAATGTTTCCCGGGCGTACGGCCTTCGGAACGGTGCGCATCTATCGTGCGACAAAATGCCGAAGGTGAGACTCCATCACCACGGGACATCTAGCCGCAAACAGTTAGCGCTAAGCTGGGAATTCCCGACCTGATGGGAAGCCTCACGCTGATGGAGATTCTATGCAAAGCTAGAATCGGTCATCGCTCATAACAGGGCCAGCAATAAATACTTAGTTCGCGGTACTCATTAATCAACAATCGCCACTCCGTTGCAACGAGATGACGTGCGCTAAGATTCGCAATTCAAATCGCAAGGTTAGTATGGGTGTTCTCGGCTAGAAATTCCCCAACACAAGAAGTACATCACCGAAGCTATATACTTCCAGGATCTAACATACCGAGTTGCTCTGTCGCGCAGTGTGTGTGTGTGTGTGTGTGTCTGACAGCTGAGGTTCAACGTTTTTCAAGGTGGTTGCGTGTTGGGGCCACGGAAAAAGAGAAAAGTACAACGACCAGCATATTACACACACGTATTTCACGGACACACAACCACACATGCGCGCCCTATTGATCGAGAGTGGAACCTCGAACCTGAACTCCAAAACCAGAAAGATTGGACACGATAGAGCGAAAGAAAGGGGTACGAACGAGAGAGAGAGAGAGAGAGAGAGAGAAAGAGTAAAGGCGGCTAGGTGTAATAGGCACTGCCAGCGTCTAATGCGTTTCGCCGTAGGGTCTCCCTCTAGGGCCTCCCTCGAGGTCCGCCAGTTTTGCGTTCCGAGCTGGCTAGTCGCAGCGGAGGTGCGCACTACAAGAAAGAAATGGAAAGGCACACCGACCGAGAAAGAGCAGGAAAAAACAAAACGCACACGCAAACTAAGCCCCATGGCACTATGGCCATCTATGGTCGTTGATCTTTGTATGTCCTGTTTTGATCTCCTATTCTGCCAGTTGCCAACGCGCACAAGTTGTCCCACCCTGTGTGCTGCTCCAGTGTGTTGCGAGTGTGTATTGTAGTTTTATTTCGTTTTTTTTTTGACTTCGAAAAGCGTCGGCGAGTGGACTTCGGGGGGTTTCTTTCTTTTCGGCGCACACAACTGCAATATCTAATGCGCGCCTCATTTCTCCAACTACTTTTGACAGGTCCGTGCGACCGGACTATATTGTCAGTGCGACATGTTGCGCCACATTAATGGCCGATCTGAATTTCGCCAATTGGTGTAACTGTAGCCGCTCTGATGGTGGCTTCATAGAGAGGAGTGGCGACAAGACTCGAAAGTTTTGAAAGATGACTCGACGATGTACTCCCCCCGCCCGCGAAAGATGGGGGCTTTCTCTTTCCTTCCTTTTTTTGTTGTTGTTCGATTTTTCGATTTCGTTACATTTCCAGCCGCTTTTGGACACCACCAACCAAACCGTCGACCGCGTCTTCTCGGTTGATTTGTATCGATCCAGGTTTTCTTGCGTGTGTACTAGCGCTTCGAGATCTTTCTCCAACTGTTACAGATCGTGCCAGAACTGCCACCAACTCGCTCACTCATCTCCGCCGATCTGTTCTTGTGCTATCTTGACTCTTGCTGTTAGATAGTTTCTGGCAGAGCTTGTTGTATGGTACGACCCTAGAGATCTTCTACAGATATCATGGATCTATCCTGGGACCTAGTTTTATCAAGCCAAGATATCCAATCCGAATTCTCTCTGCTTCTACCACACTGAAACAGACCCATTCACGGGTCGGGCTCTTTCCGGGATGAATGGAATCACCGTTTCCAAGTGCAGCGCTGGTGCAACCAACTTCTGCTGGTACTACACTTATCCCGTGCCGAGGTCTCGCCGTACTGCACGACATTCTTCACCCCTGTACCCTGCCCTCGACGCCCGTGTACAGCAGCAGTTTTGATGCGCAAGGACCGGAGAGCATTAAGCACGCAACCCATTATTATGTTGCCAACACTCGTGCTCGTCGGTCCTCTCTTACTCTCTCGCTAGCCGTTGTTCCGTTTTCGTTTCTGCTTTCGTTCCACCGTGTTCCGGGGGGAGGCCTTGGACCTCGGTGTTGTCACCAGCG
>KZ063517.1:37954-51253 GCA_002091835.1 Anopheles maculatus
CTTTTGTGGATCATCCAGGTTCTCATTTCGTGAAACTCACTCTCAAAAACTCATGAGATCCTGAAACTATGAGTTCTGAAACTTCCCGTGGCCCTCGGCCTTTACAATAATAACAATAAATGGAAACAAAGCAACTTGCCATCACCCGTCTGTATCACAGTTCACAATGGCACAATATTGGAAATAAAAGAAAATAAACACTGTAGCAAATGGGTTAAAAGTATGTTAAAAGCATAGTACGTAAGGAAGTAATGTTAGAGTAATGCAAAAGCAAAACAAAAAAGGGCTGTTTCCCAGAACCACTTACTCATGCTCGGTGAGCAGCAGCATTGTGCGCAGGGCAGCCGTCAGCACGCCGACGCCAACATCCAGACAGGACACGTTTGCGGTACACGCGGCACAGAACGTTTCGATAATGTCTTTCGGCGGGAGCGAACAGGCCAGCTGCAGTGCCGGATCGATGGTGTCACCCAGCATGAGCGCAATCTCCGCATCGAACAAGCTCTGGAACGTCAGGTAGATGTGCTGTTGTGTTTGCTGGTGGGCCGGCGTTTGGCCCCCGTTCAGCAACACCCCCATCAGCATGTCCATGATGCGCCCGGGCAGTATCGACAGTACGGAAATCTTGACCGACGCGTGGCACACGAGCGTTGCCAGAAAGCTTACCAACCGGGCGTGGCTCGTACTGGCCAGACCGCCCGGTAGCAACGGTTCCTGTACGATCAGGTCGGCCAACGATTTCGAGATCAGTAGCGTCATGTTCGGCGCGAGGTCGGACAGCTGCAAACACACGCGACTCAGTACGGCCAGCAGTGGTGTGTAGCTGGAGGTGCAGAGCGTCTGTATCAGTTCGGCGAGCGCCGGGCTCTGGGGGTGTAGGTGGGCGGACCACAGCTGCCGTTCCTGGATGAGCCGACCGAGCTCGGCCGCTAGTAGCGGTTGCCGGCAGTGGATCGGTAACGGCAGCGGTAACAATTCCGACAGCACCAGCAACCCGGGCAGGAAGTAGTTCGGGCCGGCAAGCGTAAAGCGCACCAGCTCACCGACCATCTGCGTCCAGAGGCTCTTGTGCACGTTGTTGGTGTCGAGCCCTTCCGGTGGGGTGGGCTGTGTGTACGCGAGCAGTATGCGGACGGTTTCGCGCTGCACCAGCCGTGCGTCGGGACCGGCCGCCGAACTGCCCGGGACGCACTGCATCAGCGTGTAGGTGCGCAGCAGCGGTTCAATCAACGTCAGGTCCCGGAACTCCGTGTTGCGGCACTCGATCAGGCTGGTGACGAGCTTGCGCAGGATGTAGACGAGCGGGCAGAGCAGCTGGGTCAGCAGGACGCCCTGTTGGGCCGCCAGGCTGGACGTGTGTATCGCCGGCTGGTCAAAGTGATGCGTCAGCTTGTCGAGGATGGTCAGCAGCAGCACCTGCCCGTCGGCCGAGTAAAACTGGAGCAGCGTGTATCGGTACTTGAACTCGGCGTGCCCGCCCGGCTGCTCGTAATCATCGTACGGCGGTATGCCGAGCAGCCGCACCAACCGGAGCGCCGTGATGAGATCGCCCGGGAACGCGGTCACGTACTCGAGGCTGCGGCGCATCAGCTCCACCAGCGGCCCAATCTCGATGTACGCAAACAGATCGTGCAGCTCGAGCGGCTTCAGATAGACGGCCAGCTCGTGCAGGGTAGCGCTCACGGCCGGTTCGAACTGGTCGTGCTGTTTCACCAGCGCAAGCAGGGCCGGACCGTGCTGGGCAAGGTAGCCGACCGCTTCACCGTGCCGCACGGTACAGTCCACCAAATCCACACAGTACCCGACGATGGGGGATTTGTGCTTGGTGGCGGCGGCGGCGGCCCCCCCACTAATCGCTCCCTCCTCCTTCCCGACCGTACGTTGTTCGCGCTCGACCAGCTCGAGCAGTACGGCCAAATTGTCGTCCATCGCGAGCACCTCCACGACGAAGCGCCGTCCCGGCCCGCACGACAGCTCATACAACGCGTGCAGATTCTCCGCCAACCGGTCCCGCTCTTCCTCTAGCGCATCGTTCTTTCTAGCGGCCGGGGCGGTGTCACTCGTACCCGGTCTCGGTCCCCCACACGCACCGGCGATTGCGTCCAGATGGTAGATGGTCTGGATTTTGTACACCAACTCCACACCCAACAGTTGCGGCCGGGATAGGTCGGCAGTGGGCATCTCTTCGGCCACACCACCACCAAACGCCCCCTTTAGTGTCGTGGGTAACCGCTGGAAAAGCCACTGCAGCATCAGATTCGTGTACGGCAGACAGTCCACCAGGTAGCGCAGCTTCGGCATGCTTTTCAACAGGCACGCCAGCAGATTGTAGACGAGCTCGCACAGGGCCGGCGGTGTGATCGGCAGATCGAGCAGCAGCACCATCGACTCCACCAAACGGTGTATCTTGAAGAACTGTACCACCGTGCGGCTCACGTTCAGCGAGGATGAAATGTCCTTGTGTATCTCGAACTTGGCCGACACCGGCAGGAAGCGTTTCGGTTGCGCCAGCGACACTTCGTGCAGCGAGATCGCGCCCGTCAGTTCGGTCAGCGAGCTGCGCAACAGGTCCAGCAAATCGCGCTCGCTTTCCTTGCGTTCCTGCCCATCCGGCTTCCCGGCGACAGCACGCACGTACAGCTCCTCGACCGTGCCGCGTATCAGCTCGAGATTTTCGTACAGTGAAATTTTGCGCAGCAACGACTTGAGCGCAAAGCTTAACCGCGTCGATGGATTCTCCTGCAGCAGATCGAGCAGTATCTGGTAGCCGTTGTAGGACGGCGACAGGAAGTAGTGGACGGCGTGCCGCGTATCCAGGCAGGCGTAAATCGTGCGCACTATCATCAGCTTGATCGAGAGCGCCATGTGCGGTTGCGAGTACAGCCCGAGCAGCCGATCGAACAGATTGAAATGGTCCGGGGGGTGTAGCAGCAGCCCGACGAACGATTCGTGCGGGCCGAGAAATTCGGCCAACCGGATGCCACTCTTCATGTGGCGCAATTTAAATGCCGGCTGCGGTTGTACCATTGCGCGCTCGAAATCTAACCCGACGCAGATGCAGTTGACGAGCCGATCGGTAACGCCTGCCCAGCCGGCCCGTATCCAACGATCGAGCTGCTGGTGGAACGCGTCACGCACCTCATCCTTTGCCAGCAGCTGGCCCAACACGTGCACCAGCTGCTCGGCATAATCGACGAACCGTTCCTTCCATTCGGCGCTTTCCTCCTCGAACGCACCGGTCGCCTCGCGCCCGTACCGGTCCTGGCCCAGCAGCTGCTCGAACTGGCGCAACAGTTTCTGCTCGCCGTGACCCAAATAGTGTACCAGCTCGACCGACTCCTCCTCACCGGCGGTACAGCCAGCCGGCACGTACCGTTCCAGTGTGGTGGTGAAAGGGTTAAACTGTTTGCCGAGCGGCTCATCTACCGGCGGTTCGTATCCGCTTGATGCAGCTGCACCATCTTGTTCGAAGTCGAAATCTTCCGGAATTTCTTCATCGCTCAGTATCGGCTCGAACTGTTCCGTCACCGAGATGGCATCCTCGTCCGGTACGGTGGTGGTGGATGCGACCGTGTTTGGCGAGGCGACGGGCGTTAGCGACACCACCGGCACGGCGTCACACACTGCGGGCGGTAGATGCACCTGTGGCGGGGGTGAAATGACCCGTTCCGGATGCTGCTGCTGCTGCTGTTGATGGTGGTGGTGGTGATGGTGGTGGGAAGTGTGTTGATGCTGGCTGGAATGGTGCTGATGCGAGTGGCTGTGTTGATAGTGATGGTGTGAATGTTGATGGTGGTGTGAATGCGGCTGATGTTGTGACAGGCCGCGACCGGAGGAGGACGAGGAGGAAGACGAATGCTGCTTCACTGATTGTGATGGTTGCTGCTGCTGTTGTTGCTGCTGCTGCTGTTGCTGGATGCGAATCGGCTCAATCGACGGTTCCATCATGTGCATACCGCCACGCTGCTGCTTTCCACCGTACTTCCCACCGTTCGCACGATGGAAGCTACCGTCCATTTCGATATCGTCATCGAGATCGACCTCGTCCACCTCATCCACATCGTCGACCACCTCCTCCTCCTCGTCTTCTTCCTCCTCCTCCTCCTCCTCCTCCGGTGATGATTCATTCCGATCCGGTGAACGTGGCCGGCGGGGTGAATCGATTGGTGAGCGGGGCCGGATCGGATGGCGCCGATCCTCTTTCTCCATCCGCTCGAACGATGGTTCGCGGCGCATTCGCTCGAACGAACCACTGCGCAGCCGGCGCGACGATCGATGCCCAACCGAACCGGACGATGCAGCGGCAGCTGGTGTTGGCGGTGGCAGTGGTGGATGAGCGGGAGGCGGTGCCTGCTGATCCGCGTAATCGGGACTGCGTGACCATTGGTCGCGTTGCTGCTTGCTTCCGCCGCCCGGCCCATAATCCTTGCACAGGCTTGGCGAGCGCGATGAAAACTCCTCCCGGCTGCTGTGTCTGCGGGGACGGGGCGAACGTTCGTACGCGTACGGTGGTGCCACCGGTTCGACCGGCCGCCCCGAAGGTAAACACACCTTCGGTCGCTTCTCCGGCAGCGAAGGTTCACAATCGCCGGGCAGAATTTTGCCCGCCTCCAGCGGTTCGTAGATCGGTTCCGGTGGGCTCGCCGCACTCGCCGGTAGCGGTGGGTGCACGATGACGGCAGCCGCCGCAGCCGCTACCCGCCGTGCATACGGTCGCGGATCCTTCGGCGCATCCTCACTATCATCCTCCGGGTACTCTTTCTGCACAAACACCGTCTCGGCCGGGTGTGTTGTGACGAGACCCGGCAACGGTGGTTCCTGTATCCAGTCGCCGCCACCGCACGTCGGTTCCGCAATGCCACCGCTGCCACCACCGTGATGGTGCAGATGGTGATGGTGGTGGTGGTGATGGTGCAGCAGATGCTGATGATGGTGGTGGTCCGGCACCACCAGCAGCTGCTCGTTCGGTTGGGGCGTCGTTTCCCGCGGTGACACAATCGGTTCGGCAATGTTCGTCGTCAGGATGCCGTAAACGGCGAGCGTCATCGTGGTGTACCAGCCCTTCAGCACCAAACCGTCCGTCGGGATGCGACGCACAAACTCATCGGTTGCACCCGCGCCCGGACCACCGGCGCCTACCCCACATTGCAGGTGGATGCAATTGTTTTGATTGTATTCGAGCTCACCGAGACTCTCGAAGATCGGTGCGCCCGGTTTGCCCAGATCGTTCACGTACAGCTGAATGTGGAAGTTGGACGGGTTGGTGGCGCCCAACCGTACACCGCCCGGAAAGTCGGCATGGACTCGTGCCCCGAGCGGGATGATGCGTACCTCCGTAATGTAAACCGGCTTGGGGAACTGCACCAGATCCAAATTTTGCTAAAAGCAAGAAAACAGTACGATCAATGTAGCGCACCCGGGAGTGTGGTGGTGGTGAATGTCAAACAAAAATTTCCCATCCAAAAACTAGTGTTCGTAGCTAAACTCGCAAATGGCATCCATTTTGTTTAACGACGCCATGTTAGCGCGATCAGTTTTATTGCATCTCAGCAATGCAAGGGTCAGCATTTTATGCACACCCACCCCACCCCGCTGGCAACACGAAACGGCAAAAGCGAGAAATTGTTGTGGTACTAGTATTGTTATTGTTTGGACGCCATTTTGCCTGATGTATGCATTGCGCTGGTGGATGTGTCATACCGGAGAACGGATGATGGATACGAGGGCAAGATGGAGATGAGTCATCGGATGACCTTGCATACCACCACAGCTTTTTATTGCGATAAAAATATTTTATTCGTTTTCTTGCGACAAACAGCTTTTGCACATGTACGTAAAGCAAAGCTGTTAACAAACGCATTTATCTAGCTCAAAAACCGGCAAACGTTCCACTTCAAAATGCCATTCCGTTTTCCATAACATTCCATAATTCTACACCGTGTGGGTCTGCATGTGTGAGAAAGGCATGTATACTGGGTAGGGTTGATGGATACGATGGCATCATGGAGATGAGTTGACGGATGACCTTGCATACCACAGGAATTTGAATCATTTTCTTACGACAACGATTGTTTGTACATTAACCTAAAGAAGCGGTTCGATCTTTTGAATCCTTTTTTTCTAGCACTTTGGAATACGAATTTCAAGCTCAAAACCGGCAAACATTTTGCTTCAAAAAGCGGTTCCCATTCTGTCACCCTACTTCACACCCTTTCGCGTATGTATGTGTGAGGAAGCCACTTTGTCAGAGATGGAGGCATCTCTAAAAGGGCGATTTGGTACGCAATTTTCTGATAACACTAATGCCTAATGTTAGTTTTGGCGTACTTACCTCGTACGTATCATGAGAAAATGTGTCGAAAAACAATAGTTCCGGTAGTTCGACCTCCATCTTTATGCCGATATGTGCAGACGCCCTAGCCGAGCATGCACACACACACAAACACGCACACAACACTGGGATGGATATTTCTCCTCACTTCCTAGGGCTAGTTGATCGCTGACATGGCAGAACCAGGCACAACCGTCGATGAGCAAAACAATTTCACACCCACGCACAGTTGACTTGCACTAATGGATGATGTTATTTCCACTTTAGTTGCTTTTTTTTTAACGCTGCTCCCGTAAACGGGATCAGTCTCGGGCTTGGGACGCCGACCTGATTCACAGTCAGGAAGTGAATGGTGACAGAAGCAATAAGGTGCGTCAAACCAATATCGCTACATGCCAAGGTGTACCTTACGTCTGCCCAAGGTATTTAGTTTAGACCGGTGGTGTGTGACAGTTGCAATTACAGGGTGGGCGCTTATGTAGTTTCCAAACCGAATCGTTTTGTATTTACGCTTTTCACTGAGAATGGTCAAATTTGATTTTATGTGCCTCTGTACACATACCGAGCTTTTTTTGTAGCGAATTCATATTGGAAAGAATGTTGAACGAAGCAAATGAACTAAGTCAATCAATGTTTTGTTAAAGTAGACGCTTTTTTTAAACTTAATCAAATGAAAAACCTTTAGTAGATGTGCTGATAGATATGTTGTATGTGCTGTAAAAATAATCGTTTCATTTCCTTCTCTTCTCTGACACTACAACCTCTGTAGGTCTTGGCCTGCTATATCTAGCTTTCTATGACTTGTGTTTTTACCCGTACCTGAATAGTCAGTTCTGCGTACGGAGAGGCGGTCCGCCGGGATTCGAACCCAAAATCACAGACACCAAAAAAAGTTCGGTGTGTAGAAACAAGCGCAAGTGCAGGGGAAACATAAATTTGTAAAAAATTCGATAACAAAGCGTTGTGAAAAGGCGTAGCGAAAGTGAATCTTCGGAGCTGATAAAAAAAACTTCGATGAAAAAACAATCTCATCAACAGTGTTGGAGGCAGCCCTGTACTAAAAATTGGACTTCTGTACCAAAGTGGGTATAGGAACTAGGTGGGCTCATGCCCTGGCGGCACAAAAACCTTAAAAGTATACCGATTAGGGTTGTTACAAGTTGTACGTATAGGTGTACGAACAAGAAGATCTATTCGTACAATTCGGCTGTCAAAATCCGAACCCAAGGTTGTTATCCTTCAAGGTTTTTATAATATGTTTTTCTTTCTAAAATTAATTAATTCGAGCGATTTAGTGAATGTATATTATTTATTTACATTTTGCATTTGAATTACTATACATGTCTATACATGCAAACTTTTTTTAGGCATTTTTGATTCCATTTTCACTCCGTCGATGTGTTCACCGATGATCGTAGTTGGCATGTTGTTGTGGCAAATTGTAATGCTCCATGTTCCGGTCCATGGTGTGTCTCAGACCGCGGGAAGATGTTGTCTCTGCTTCAGCATCATGTTGACTCGTCGAATCATCGCCTTCGCCGAGATCTGGATGCTTCATTCGGGTCTGAAATTGTTTTAAAAGTACATCAATACTGCATATCGAAATGTTAGGAAATCAAGCGTTTCTTTCAGTCTGTATGATTGTACTTACTCATAGGTAAACAATCATTCTCAGCAGCAGGTTCCTCATTTTCGGTTTGTAGTTCAACAGATCATTCCAAAGCTTTCTTTTGCCAAATCACACTAGGCACAAAACTACACAAGTCGAGCATACGATTACAACTGACTGACACACACACTCGTGGCGACGCACATATCCACACATGGAAATCATAGGCTGATCTGTTTGACAGCTTGCTTATTCGTACAATTTGGCCCAGTGGGATGCCTAACGATTTGACAACTGCGCATGGAAAAATGAAGTAAAATTTGACAGTTACGGGTTCGATCGTTTGTTAATGTGTGCGTGCTCCATCTGGTTGTGCTGTCCGGAGTAAAGTGTAAATACGCGTGTGTGTGTTTGAAGATACGCGTATCTGAATCGAACCCGTAACTGTCAAACGTAAATTCCGCCGCAAACCTATGAGCCCACCTAGTTCCTATACCCACTTTGTTCTGTACGATGTGTGATTTTAACTGTCAAACCGAATGACCAAACCACCGTGTCGAATCTAGTTTTAGAACAGGACTGCTTCCTGCCCGGTTCGAGGGAGACTGTCTGAATCTTTTATTACTAAATTAATTGCAATAAAAATACAGTCACTATCAGTAGAAATCTCCGTTTTTGATATAATATAACATCAGCCTAACTTTCATCACGCCTTGACTCCACCTCAAAACAATGTAATTGTAGAGCATAAATAACCGGTATGTCATTCGTTTGTTATGATTAGCAGTCGCCAAATCTGTTCATAATTGCAAATAGTTATTATGGATAGATAAAACTCGATCATTATACGCTTACCGAACAAACTGATAGCACAATATGCTTCTTAGCCTAATAAACTCAAGGACACAAATTGTCCGAAACGTGAGCAGTGTTCAGCGATACTTTTCCAATGTTTGCCGTCTCAAAGTGTTGTTCTTTGGCACGGATCACTTTTCACTGCCAAGCCTAAAAATTATACATAAGAATCTGTAAGTTTATCAAGCGCGTAGCAACGTTTAGACAACATTGACTATAGGACAAACGCTTTTCATTTGCTCTTATTGTAGAATAGATAATGGTCGAGTGGAACGGCTCGAGGTGGTTACGTCGTTCAAAGCAGCAAAGAATCCGGTAAAATGGTACAGCCGAACAGAAGCTATACCAACGCACGATTGGGCATCCTTCTCCCGCAATATAGCAAGTTCGTTCGATCTCGGCGTAGTTGTTTCGTTTGGGCATCTTATCCCAGAGTCGTTGATAAATTCGTTCCACCGGTAAGCTTCTACTACTTATGGGTAGCCCGTCATCTTTATCTTCCCTAAATTGTTTGTTCTTTGTTTCAGAGGAATGCTCAATGTACACGCCAGTCTGCTACCAAAGTTGAGGGGTGCAGCACCGATAGTGCACGCTATCGCCAATGGTGACCAACGCACTGGAGTCAGCATAATGCGCATCAAACCGAGACAGTTCGATGTGGGTGAAATACTGTTACAGTCTTCCGTCGAAATCGGGCGGGACATGCTGATGCCTCAATTGCATGATCAGTTGGCAAACGTTGGGGCTGATTGTTTGATTGCATGTATTGAAGATTTGGAAAATTTCTATCAAAGGCAAACAGTTCAGAATGATGCCGAAGCTACATATGGTATGAATAGCGATTAGCGATTGCTGTATTATATATGTACAAAGTGCGTAATACTTCTCTTACATACTCCACAGCTCCCAAAATTGATCAAAAGTTTGCTGAAATCTCGTGGAGAAATTCGACAGCAGTCCAAATATACGACTTGTACCGTTCTTTGTATGGCTTAAGACCCCTGATAACTACCTTCGGTGGAGATGTGGTAAAAATATTTAAACTATCGTTCAGCAAAGAGCTACCAACAGCGCAGGCACAATGCCATCCCCCGAATGTGCCAGGCCATGTAGAATACTCCAAACGCACCAAACGATTGTTGGTTCGGTGTGGTGACGGACGACTATTAGAAATATTGCAACTATCCATCGGAGGAAAGAAAATGCTTACCGGGCAAGACTTCTACAATGGCTTTCTAAGCAAAGTGTCACCAACGGAAAGGTATTTTAAGTGAAGCGTGAAAAGATTATAGTAAAATAATTAGAACAGAATGTTCCTAAACGAAATAGAATACGTTCACCGATTTATAGCGTCCGACAAACGAACCAAAGTGTGTATCACATTTTATTTACATGGTGTACCTGTACAGGCTGCAGAGGTGAAAGTGACCCCAGTAGTCCAAAACCTCTTTAAAAATACAACAACAACAACAACCTGAAGAAGCTCCCTCATCATGTTCGACCTGTTCCATACAAGTATGTGTATTATGCGTAGTGTTTTTGTTGCACAGCTGTCGTATCAGCTGAATTTGACGTTTCATAACCCGAGCCACAATCAGACGCGACTCAGACCCAAACAAAGCGGACAAGTGTTAGTCACGGCTGCTAGTGCTGCCCGAAACATTAACCTAGAAGAAAAGGCAACTACTGTGTCACCAAAGAAAGCCCACGGGAAAGTGTGTAGCCCACCACCATCGCTGGGAGGGAGGTGCGTATGTGTAGTCAACCGAGCCGTCTGTGTATCTCGAATTTCTACACTCACCAACGTACGAAGCATCGATCCGTCGCAACTGCCGCCGCCGTCGCTGTGTACCAGCTATAGGAGGGCCCAACGCTAACGCGTAATTAACGTGAAAACCATGGAAAAGCACACAGAACGTATGGAGGAGAACAGAAAACCATCTCCGGTGCCCGTTATCAAACAAGACCAGCATCTAATCGGTGAGTAAGTGTATCAGGAATGTGTGTGAGTTTCCGTGTGTTTTTTTTTGTTTTTTATTTGCGTTTTAGTATTTCATTCGTCTCTCCGGTGGCCGCTTATCAGGAAGAAAATTTGTTTCAAGCTACCCCAACCTAAACATAGGCGAAGTTTGCCGTCTCAAAGTGTTGTTCTTTGGCACGGATCACTTTTCACTGCCAAGCCTAAAAATTATACATAAGAATCTGTAAGTTTATCAAGCGCGTAGCAACGTTTAGACAACATTGACTATAGGACAAACGCTTTTCATTTGCTCTTATTGTAGAATAGATAATGGTCGAGTGGAACGGCTCGAGGTGGTTACGTCGTTCAAAGCAGCAAAGAATCCGGTAAAATGGTACAGCCGAACAGAAGCTATACCAACGCACGATTGGGCATCCTTCTCCCGCAATATAGCAAGTTCGTTCGATCTCGGCGTAGTTGTTTCGTTTGGGCATCTTATCCCAGAGTCGTTGATAAATTCGTTCCACCGGTAAGCTTCTACTACTTATGGGTAGCCCGTCATCTTTATCTTCCCTAAATTGTTTGTTCTTTGTTTCAGAGGAATGCTCAATGTACACGCCAGTCTGCTACCAAAGTTGAGGGGTGCAGCACCGATAGTGCACGCTATCGCCAATGGTGACCAACGCACTGGAATCAGCATAATGCGCATCAAACCGAGACAGTTCGATGTGGGTGAAATACTGTTACAGTCTTCCGTCGAAATCGGGCGGGACATGCTGATGCCTCAATTGCATGATCAGTTGGCAAACGTTGGGGCTGATTGTTTGATTGCATGTATTGAAGATTTGGAAAATTTCTATCAAAGGCAAACAGTTCAGAATGATGCCGAAGCTACATATGGTATGAATAGCGATTAGCGATTGCTGTATTATATATGTACAAAGTGCGTAATACTTCTCTTACATACTCCACAGCTCCCAAAATTGATCAAAAGTTTGCCGAAATCTCGTGGAGAAATTCGACAGCAGTTCAAATATACGACTTGTACCGTTCTTTGTATGGCTTAAGACCCCTGATAACTACCTTCGGTGGAGATGTGGTAAAAATATTTAAACTATCGTTCAGCAAAGAGCTACCAACAGCGCAGGCACAATGCCATCCCCCGAATGTGCCAGGCCATGTAGAATACTCCAAACGCACCAAACGATTGTTGGTTCGGTGTGGTGACGGACGACTATTAGAAATATTGCAACTATCCATCGGAGGAAAGAAAATGCTTACCGGGCAAGACTTCTACAATGGCTTTCTAAGCAAAGTGTCACCAACGGAAAGGTATTTTAAGTGAAGCCTGAAAAGATTATAGTAAAATAATTAGAACAGAATGTTCCTAAACGAAATAGAATACGTTCACCGATTTATAGCGTCCGACAAACGAACCAAAGTGTGTATCACATTTTATTTACATGGTGTACCTGTACAGGCTGCAGAGGTGAAAGTGACCCCAGTAGTCCAAAACCTCTTTAAAAATACAACAACAACAACAACCTGAAGAAGCTCCCTCATCATGTTCGACCTGTTCCATACAAGTATGTGTATTATGCGTAGTGTTTTTGTTGCACAGCTGTCGTATCAGCTGAATTTGACGTTTCATAACCCGAGCCACAATCAGACGCGACTCAGACCCAAACAAAGCGGACAAGTGTTAGTCACGGCTGCTAGTGCTGCCCGAAACATTAACCTAGAAGAAAAGGCAACTACTGTGTCACCAAAGAAAGCCCACGGGAAAGTGTGTAGCCCACCACCATCGCTGGGAGGGAGGTGCGTATGTGTAGTCAACCGAGGCGTCTGTGTATCTCGAATTTCTACACTCACCAACGTACGAAGCATCGATCCGTCGCAACTGCCACCGCCGTCGCTGTGTACCAGCTATAGGAGGGCCCAACGCTAACGCGTAATTAACGTGAAAACCATGGAAAAGCACACAGAACGTATGGAGGAGAACAGAAAACCATCTCCGGTGCCCGTTATCAAACAAGACCAGCATCTAATCGGTGAGTAAGTGTATCAGGAATGTGTGTGAGTTTCCGTGTGTTTTTTTTTGTTTTTTATTTGCGTTTTAGTATTTCATTCGTCTCTCCGGTGGCCGCTTATCAGGAAGAAAATTTGTTTCAAGCTACCCCAACCTAAACATAGGCGAAAAGCAAAAAAAAAAAAAAATAGAACAAATAATTTTACCAGCTCGATTCTCCCAAATCTAATGAACGTGGCCTGAACGATTGCGGGTGCTAGGTTACTGGCAGTATGGCAGTGGTAGCTTATAGCACTGCACAAGCATTCGTAGTTCCTGTATACAGTTCCGCTTGCGTTTCACTAAACGATAACGTTGTGCATGTTACTGAATTGTGCAATAGTAATAATAATAATCATAAGGCAGGCAGCGGAAGGTTGCGTTTCCGTGCGATTCGGCAGTGAACAGTGAAACGGAATTATCCAATACCCAGTCCCCTAACGCCATAATCAAACATGCATATATCTGCAGCTGTC
>LULA01014013.1:0-51235 GCA_002091835.1 Anopheles maculatus
GTGTAAGGACTACGCATATTTCCCTGTAGTGGACAGTGGCGGCTTCTTCGGCACTGTACCGTTAGTTGTTGCTTATGTTGCAGTATTATCGCTGCTTCGACATTCATATATGTATCTATCGTAATGCAAAAAGAAACTGTTGTTGTTCTCTATTGAATATAGTTGTGTTTACAAAACCAGCAAGCAAAACAATGAAAATAAGATGCTACACCTCCCTCCCCTAATCGCATACTTCACCTCCCGCTTTGTCTATCGATAATCTGACGGATTGAAAGCCAACCCGGCTATCCTATGTCTCCGCAAAGAAGTGCAAATACTACAGAAGTAGAAATTAATAATATCGATATGAGTAATCTTACAATTCAGACGGAAACACGACAAAAAAGTATATAGTGAAGGTGGAAATTCGTAAGCATGTATTTATGAATATAAAAATGTAGTAATATTATATATCTGTACTGTACACATTACTGTATTTTGGGCTGCAAGATGTGCGCGAGCTTGCAAATGGCAAGGAAATACAATAAGTAAATACAATATATCATACCAGAAAGATACACATATATATACACATACTTCTTGCTGTGAAGGAAGCTTATCATGTAATACCTAGAACGTAATGTGTTGTGTTTATTCCCTTGCAACCAGGTAGTGCAATAGGGCCAGTTGTTTACTAATGCAGATGATAAGTAAAGAGTGAAGTGAGGTGGTGTGACGGATAAGAGACAAAGTGAGTGTACTTATCGCCGCCAACAGCGTAGCGAAGACGCAACTGCAGGATCTAGGATCGTCCGAAACAACTAAACTTGTTAGTACTGGTTTGCCTTTTCGAAAGCTTTTTTTGTTGCAAATTCAGACGATATTCAATCAGTTGCTATTTGATATTGCACGAACGATAAAATGGTGCAATGGTTTGTTACTTGCCTACTTTTAATGAGCAGATGGTGATCTGCCTTATAGCCGCCAATACGTTTGCATGCCATAGAGCTAGAACGAGCAGTAAAAGAAAGATGAGAAACGAAAGGTACTACAATAATTTGCAATTTTATGTAAACTGTTTTCGCTTCGGGAGCGCGGCTAGTGCGCGGAGAGTTATCAACAGAGAAGCTTGCGAATCTTTGGTTGAAATTTGAAATGCTACATATAAACTTCTAAAAATACGAAACAGAGATGGTTACATGCGCATAAAAATATAATTAGGACTCAATGAATAAAACTGAAAAAGGTATAGTAGGAATATATCAGAAATGTGTCCTTAACAACATTATGTCGGTTAAGATATTTGTATGTTACATCAAAAACTATTCGCATTATCAATTATTTTAGTTTCTAATATCACTTTGTTGTCGGGTTTCGGTTGTTCTATTTTATTTGTCTTTCGGTTATCATGTTATCTTCTTGATGAATCATTGTTTTTTTATTTATACAATTTGCATTCCCACTTGGTCCGCGTCAGCCCGTTCGGACTGAAGATCTCGCATTGATAATAGCTGCTAAATATCATCTATGATTTTTTGTAGTTTGGATTTTTGCAATGTATTCGAACGTGTCAGCACTGCGCGCCTTTTATTGTCTTGGACGAATTGTGTGCGGAATGAATGGAAAGCAGAGAAATGTCGGTATTGGTAATCCTCGTGTGTTAATATCCTCATCTGTGGTGTTCTAGAGAGTATTTTGAAAAACAAAAAAACATTTATGAAAAAATGTTTTTGATCAGGCCGGCGGATATATTTTGCAGTTTTTCCCGCCAAGAATTTTTCCATCATACAAGCGATTGCAGGGGTGGTTCCCCCTTTTTTGAAAAATGAATGCTTTCCACTACTTAACACTACAGTATAAACAGCACCATTCTGTTAAAAAGCCATTGACACTTCAAATCCCAAATCAAAACAAACTACAAAACATACCATCCACTCGAAACAGACTGTAGAATAGAGCGTGAAACTGTGAAATAAAATCGCAAACAAACGATTACATTTTAAGGTAAATGTTTTATTTTACGGAGTTGAAAGAGGCAAATGAAAACATTGAACATTTTCAGCACTGGCCATCGCTATCGACTGCAAGCAAATGAATTCACCAAGACCACGAATTGTGAGTATATTTCATTGCTGAATAAGAAATGCAATAGCATATTGGTTCCGTTTTCAGGAAATAAAAAATCGCACTACTGTATTGCGTTTAATAAACCTCGTAAAGCAATACCCCTGTATATGGGACGAAACAGATGAAAATCAGAATAATGTAAAGGCGCGACAAGATGCTTGGCTTGCCATTGCCCGGAAATTAGGAGAAAATATCTCGCTGCTAAGGCGAAAATGGCGGAGTTTACGATGTTCTTACTTGAGGGTTACAAAAGAAAGGGAAACCATGCAAGCACAGTGCAAAGGTCGGTATCCTGTACGAGAACCAATGCTTATGACAGTGATTTAAAAGCGGTTTCGAGTTACATTTCAGGTACGCGTCGTCCTAGACCTTCCTGGTTCGCATATAACGATATGAAATTCTTGGCCAATGGAAAGAAAAGAAAGAGAACAATGGTATGATTTATTTAGTCATATAGTAATATTCTATTTACATGGTTCGTTTGAGCATGTTTTTGTTTTATTGCAGTCTTGCAAATATTTAATTTTGGATGAAGAAAATCCAAAGGCTTTGAAGGAATGTGATACGGTTGATATAGTGAATCCTGATGAGGACGCAGAAGAGATTGAAGAGAGCCTTGAAACGACTCCCGACAGTAACAGTACGGAAGCAACTCGCGAGTATACCTTGACTTATGATTTGAATGAAACACTGGAAGAAGAGACTCCTGCTACAATGTACTACGAAAATGGCAATGCCAACGATGAGATAGAAGAAGAATCTGAAATACCTTTAGAAAGACGTTATCTTAATGAAAAGCGAAAATCGATTCTTCTGCATGAGCTAAATGAAAAGCTCGAGAAAGATTTGGAGCAGCAGGCAGCTAAAATACAGGTGGTGAATATGCTATGGTTTTAGGCTAAGCACATACGTGACGTGATTATGTTTTCTCGTTTTAGCTACAACAGATGCAAATAGCTTTGTTAGAGAAGAAATTGGAAAATTCCGAACGCAAAATTGCCAAATTGATGGCAACGTCCCAGGTACATCTTGCGCGTACCAATCCAAACTTCCGTGTACTGTCGGTGTGGATTGCAGAGCAAGCTAGAAGAGAGCTGTGCATCAAGAAAGAAAATAACACACATGAACCAAGGAGTACATATTCAGCAGCTCAGCTCATGCCACTTCAAGATGTAGATGAGCAATGTGATCCTCTGTGCAACACAACAGGAATAATGAATGATGAAAGTAGCTACGAAACCTTTCAGCTAATGACTTCGTAGATCATTCGAGTCGTCGCTGTAGTGAATTCGAGGGATTGATGGTCCACGAACTGAATGAGATGGATGAGACAACGGGCAAAAGATTAATTAGGGGCTGCTCTAGCAAATGTCGTTTACGACAAACGACAACGACATGTCTTATGAGTGCTCTAGCATTTGTTGGCCAACAAATAGTTGTCGGTCAAACTGTCAACGAACAACCGATCGGTTTGGCTTATATGTTTGACAACCAGCAATGTTTTTTACCAAGATTGCTAGCGTGAAGGTATGTCAACGAACAAATACAAACTGATTTGTATTACGACAAATGTTCGTTGATGTTTGACAACTTATTCTAGAGCACCTCCATGCAGCCCTATACGTTTGTTTTTGTCGGTTGTCGTAAACGACATTTGCGAGAGCAGCGCCTTAGTGACATCACTTCGATGATGAAAACGGAAGGACACAACTATTACAAAAAATCATTCAAAGTTAGATGCAAAATTGTCAGAGCAGTGAATATCGGGATAGTAAAGGGCAAAAGTAACCCGATAAATATGTAAAAATAGTCTTTACACTATGTGACTGGCTTCAAATAAAATCGTTGGAAAAGCCTCATCTCTGGGCGAGGTTTCGCCCAGTAGGTAAAATATGCCGTTTTATATTGCGTCATAATGAAAAATGTATTAACACATCACACAGATTCGAGTTATGCGGCGTTGAAATTGTTAATTTAGCAGACGTTCGACAGGGGTTTTTCTTGTGTACCTACGCTCTAGCGCCATCTGTGGCACACTAGCAAGATGACGATGTTTCAAACACCTGTGATGCTTAGGGTATGGTCAAATGGAGTTGCTGGCCGAATGTTGCTGGCGAAATGTATGGAATTTGACAGCAACAAAGTGGCTGGAAACTTTTCAAGCTATCAAATTCCATACATTTCGCCAGCAACTTCATTTGATCACCCGCTTACAGAGCGATGTTCAAAATGCAGACAGCACCTGCCATATAGTGAGACCGCGTAAATGGAATTTACGAGATAAGTCTATTGCATTATATAAGTAGGATCAAAGCTTTTAAAACGTTTCATTAGCTCTTACGTAGCCTTGAAACGTCTTAGCGATTTGAGCGAACACTACGATTCGAGTTACGTGTGGATTTCTCTGGTTCCCATTAGCGGTGTCGGAAAATAACGAATCTAGAGAATAAAAAAGTAGTAGAATTTCAGCTAAAATTTAATAAGAAACAATAACATATCATTGCAATAAAACTTACGTACTTTCAACTTTTATTCGTGCAATATTTTGATAGACCACAGCCTAAGCGTCTGTGGGACTCGAGTCATGAAGGAATAAATTGTTTATTGGGAGACGGTGGTCTCGATTGTCATTTGTTAAATGACGTTTGGGCTACATCCCTGGAAGTCAGTTGTTGTCATTTTTCTTGTGTAGTTTTCTATAGAATTGCCAAGGAAAAATCTACTTTTTGGAGGCTCTGTGAAAGAAGAGTTAGGGAGGAATTTTCCAGATGAGTTTTCTCGGTGCGTTGCTGGATATGGTTACGGGTTAGATGGAAAACAAGAAGCCTACCATCATCGTGTCTACAGGCCGAAAGCTGTTGTGTGTTTGTAGCTAGTTCCAGACCCAACGAAAAAAGAGAAAAATATTAATTTTCTGTCGGCCATTTTGGCCGGTATTGCTTTTCGATGCTGCAAATAGAGTAAAGAGCACAGCAGACAGAAAGAGAGAAATTGTGCGGACAAAAGTTGCAGGAGAAGAACAGTTTGCCAATTCTGTTCGAACAAAATGCGTATTCAACTACGCGGGGGCCGAAAATAAATGATTAGTGCCCTTCTGGTGCACAAGAAGCAACTTTCCACTATAGATAAAAGTGGTGTTCCGATCGGTGTCTTCGATTCCGGGTGCAGTGGGCTCGGGCAACGATTAAGGCGTGTTGAAAAGGTGGTGTCAGATATTTTTTGTTGTCGAAAGAGCTTATGAGCTCTTATCGATTTTCCTAGCCTATTACTTCTTACCTACAAATTCTCGTGCACAGCCCCGTTTCGGGACGATGCTTTGTGTTTCGCTCTATGTGTATAGGAAAATTGTGTGGCATATTAGTGCCGGACACTATTATCCGGGCAAATGATAAATCGCGAAAGTGCAGTGATAAATGTTAACCCGAAGCACGTAGAAGAAGATGATGAGCTTCGTTCGTGGTGATGAACTGACTTTAACGCGCATACTTTCCACATTCACAGACATTGCCAAAGGGGAATAATTTTTGGTTAACTTAGGATTCTTTTTCAGTGTTGAAAATCTGTGCGAAATGGGTTAGCTTATGGACAGTACTGTGTAAATGTTCGGTGTGATTTTTACCCATTTTAATCAGATTTTGACACGATGAAGTGACAAAAATCAGATGGTGCAAGTGCATGTATGTGGTGGTATTAATTTGGATGGTGTGATGTTCTCTTTAATCGTAGAATAAGATTTATAGCTGCAACAACAAACAAGTGAGTCGGTTCGTTAGAAAAACGATACATCTCCTAGATGGAAAACAAGAAGCCTACCATCATCGTGTCTACAGGCCGAAAGCTGTTGTGTGTTTGTAGCTAGTTCCAGACCCAACGAAAAAAGAGAAAAATATTAATTTTCTGTCGGCCATTTTGGCCGGTATTGCTTTTCGATGCTGCAAATAGAGTAAAGAGCACAGCAGACAGAAAGAGAGAAATTGTGCGGACAAAAGTTGCAGGAGAAGAACAGTTTGCCAATTCGGTTCGAACAAAATGCGTATTCAACTACGCGGGGGCCGAAAATAAATGATTAGTGCCCTTCTGGTGCACAAGAAGCAACTTTCCACTATAGATAAAAGTGGTGTTCCGATCGGTGTCTTCGATTCCGGGTGCAGTGGGCTCGGGCAACGATTAAGGCGTGTTGAAAAGGTGGTGTCAGATATTTTTTGTTGTCGAAAGAGCTTATGAGCTCTTATCGATTTTCCTAGCCTATTACTTCTTACCTACAGATTCTCGTCCACAGCCCCGTTTCGGGACGATGCTTTGTGTTTCGCTCTATGTGTATAGGAAAATTGTGTGGCATATTAGTGCCGGACACTATTATCCGGGCAAATGATAAATCGCGAAAGAGCAGTGATAAATGTTAACCCGAAGCACGTAGAAGAAGATGATGAGCTTCGTTCGTGGTGATGAACTGACTTTAACGCGCATACTTTCCACATTCACAGACATTGCCAAAGGGGAATAATTTTTGGTTAACTTAGGATTCTTTTTCAGTGTTGAAAATCTGTGCGAAATGGGTTAGCTTATGGACAGTACTGTGTAAATGTTCGGTGTGATTTTTACCCATTTTAATCAGATTTTGACACGATGAAGTGACAAAAATCAGATGGTGCAAGTGCATGTATGTGGTGGTATTAATTTGGATGGTGTGATGTTCTCTTTAATCGTAGAATAAGATTTATAGCTGCAACAACAAACAAGTGAGTCGGTTCGTTAGAAAAACGATACATCTCCTACAGGCGTACGGCGGGGACGTGTCTCGTCGTTGTTGCTATGACATACGACACCGTCAGCCAGTCCATGGAACGTACCAATGGGAAAACGATGGAACAGCGGGACAACAATGGGATAGTAGCGACGACGGTGAACGATCAGATCGGCCATAACACAGTAGAAAATGCGTGAGTGTCATCGAGGAGGTGCCTGCTGCGATTGACAGCGCTGTCTAATCGGTGCAACTGTTTTTCTTTGTTCTTGAAAATAATTTTTAATTGAAGTCACAACAGCACTACCAACAGCACCACCAGCGCTGGTAACAACACATCAGCCATGCTGAGCAGTTTCCCTGTGGACAAGCTCGCTTCCTTGAATGCGAAAATTTCGAACTCAAGATGGGTGGTTCCGGTGCTACCTTCACAGGAATTGGACTGTTTGCTGGATGCAGCAATTCAGCTTTCCACCCTAGGTAAGCCAGCGAAGAAATTCTACGCCAAAAGGATATTTGCGTGAAATGCGTTCATTAATGTCTATGTGTGTGTGTGTATATTTATAGGTATCGATGGGGATTGCGAACCGTGCGTGCGTTTTTATCAGAACGAGTTGGCCATATCGTTCATCAACATCCTGACGGATGAAGCCGTCATGTCGTGGAAGAACAACATTCACGTGTGCATTTTCAAGTCGTGTTGCAAGTTTTTGCTGCTAGCCTCCCTACACATGGAGCGGGATAATCAACCGTTGTTGGAGCTGCTAGCGATTGTGTTCGATCCGGAGAACAAGTTCCACATGCACAACATTGCACGGCAGCCGGAAAATATGAATACACCGCCCCCACCGCCTCCTCCACCGCCGGCACCAGCTACGTCACTGGCGAATCCGGTCACGTCTTCAACTTCATCGTCCTCATCGTCATCGTCCTCGTCGTCGTTGCCGGACAGCAGCGAGAGCAGCACTACCACCAGCAGCACCAATGTCCCGACAAGTGTTTCGACAAAGCAGGCAGCTCAGCAGGACGAGGTTGCCATAGTGAGCTATGCGAAGCCACCGGTGGAAACGAAAAATCCACGCGGATGGTTGTTCAACTTCATAAACCAGTTCGGGGTGTACAATGGGTTTGAAAATTTTCTCAAACGCATGACAGTGGCAATCGAGCAACATCAGCGCGTGAGTGTGAGTGATGAAAAGGTGGACAGTGGACGTGATGTAGGTGGTGGTGGTGGTGGTGGGGAAAAGTGCAAAGGAAAGATTTCATTGCAGCTTTTGCATGCGTTACTGCGTCCATTTGGCCTGTGCGCGGAGTATCTCACGGTTGATACGATCGAGCGGTACCTCCTGCCAGGCTGCCGTTTTGTGTTAACTGTGCTCGAAAGTCTCTCGGATGCGGAGCTAAAGCGTGAAGTAGTGTTCGAGGGAAAGAATGATTTCATCACCGGTATAGTGAAGTTTGCTCGTGCCTTGTTGACGCGTGTGCCCGGGCAGGAGAGTCTGTTGAATGAGCTGGAAATGGCCCGCCTAAAAATCATTCTACGCGTGCTGCAGATATCGAGCTTCAATGGAAAAATGAATGCGCTGAACGAAATCAACCGTGTGCTGAGCTACGTTTCGATATACCCCCACCGGGGACTAATTGCGGAAGAGGACGGTGATTTTCTCAGTGCAAACCGGATGGCCATGTGGATACGAAGCAACCGGGTGTTGGCGATAGTGCTGCGGGACTCGCTGCATCAGTCACAGTATGTGGAAAAGTTGGAAAAGATTTTGCGATTTTTGATCAAGGAAAAAGCGCTCACGTTCGACGACCTGGACGCGGTGTGGAATGCTCAGGAGGGCAAGCACGAAGCGATTGCGAAGAACGTACACGATCTGCTGGCCAAACTCGCCTGGGATTTTAGTGCCGATCAGTTGGACTATCTGTTTCGGTGCTTTCAGACGAGCATGCAGAAATCGGCAAGCCGCAAGCAGCGTGAACGACTGTTGGAACTGAATCGCCGTTTAGCGGAGGACGACAAGAACGGGATGATGGCGCAGAAGGTGCTGAACATGTTTTGGAACCTAGCGCACAGCTCCGACACGCCGCTGGAAGTGCTTGAGCAGGCACTGCAATCGCACGTCAAGATTTTGGACTACAGCTGCTCACAGGAACGGGATGCACAAAAGGGCATCTGGCTCGTAAAGTGTGTGGAAGAGCTAAAAGGCCGGGACGAGTGGGTGTTGCCAGCATTGCGGTTGATCAGAGACATTTGCTCACTGTACGACACCACGCCTAATCATACGCCACGGATACAGCACACCATGAATCGGCAAAAAATCATCGATCAGCTGCAAAACGATCACAAGCTAGTAATTCTCGTTACGAACAGCTTGACCTGTTACATGAACCGTGTGCGGGCGCTGGTGGCAGCCGATCCGACCCTCAAACCTGCCAAGCTCCGGCTCGATAATCGTTATCCCCATCCGCAGCAGATTCAGGAACGGTTAGATTTTTTAAAGTTCCTTCTGAAGGATGGCCACCTATGGCTGTGCGCCGACCAGGCTAAGCAAATCTGGAACTCGCTGGCAGTGAATGCGGCCTTCGACAGTGACCGCGAGGAATGCTTTCGGTGGTTCAGCAAGCTGATGGGAGAAAATCCCGATCTCGACCCGGGCATTAATCGCGATTTCTTTGAAAACAATCTGCTGAAGCTCGATCCGATACTGTTGACCGAGAACGGGATACGATGTTTCGAACGGTTCTTTCGTGCGGTCAACACCAAGGAGGAAAGGATTGTTTCTGCCAAGCATAACCATCATCGCAGTGCGTACGTGTTGTACAACAATGGCGAGGATCTTATTGGGAAGGATTATTTGTGGCGTGTGATTACGGCGGGCCAGGAAACGATTGCAAATCGAGCGATCAACATTCTGAACGAGATGATGACGGTGGGCCCTAGACAGTTGGCCGACGTGAAAGCGTATCACGAAGCATTCATCGAAGAGTGTTGCGAGAAGCTGCGAGCCATGTTTCAGAGTATGGAAATGCTGTTGCTTGAGTTTCCTTCACCAAAGCCAGTGCAAAAGAAAACGCACGAGAAAGAGTTGGCTGGAACCGCATCATCCACCGGTACGGTGGTGCCAGGGGAGTCGAGCAACGATCGGATTGGCGAAGAAGATGATGGCGGGGGAATCAATGGAGATGTGGAACGGAAGAAGTTGCTGCTTGTCGATCAAATGTGCCGCATGATAAGAACGCTCCAAGAGTACATTCGTGAGTGTGATCGAAAGTTTCCCGGCGATCGGTTCGCTCTTCCTTTGTGCCACGCGGTGCGCGGTAGGCATGTGGAATTAATAGTGAAATTTCAAACACCTGGACGACAGCTGGATGACATCGAGATGATGAGTCACTGCAATGAGACGATGCATTCTTTCAAGCGCAATCTGCTGAGGCGTATTAAGGTGCTAAAGGCAAACGAAATCCGTGTCGATCTGTACGACAACGGCACAAACGAGCTTGTGATGATACCGGACGAGCAACAAACGCTAGCATTTTATGGCATACGGGATAAGATGTCCCTCATCGCAAAGCTTACACCTGTTTCATCTGGTTTAATGGCAGCCGGTTCACCGGACAGCTCGAGCGAGAGTAGCTCTGGATCTCCGCCACGGAATTACGTAGATCCAATTAAGCAGACTTATCACCAACAGCAACACGGTCACCATTTCACGCACCAGCAACAAACGTCGCTGATGCAGCAGCAGCAGCACCCAAACTATTTGCAGGGCCAGCATCCGAACGCAGTTTCGGCGCAAGCTTACCAGCAGCAACATCATGCTCGCCATTTCCTCCAATCTGGCTCAGAATCGGAAGATACATTGCCGGGTGTTGTGATTTCCCAGAAACCGCAGTACACAAATTTCTTCCTGCAAGTTTACCAACTGGCCAACATGTTGGAACACGATCGCCTGCGTGATAGTGTGCGGTCATTGCTACATCTGCTTCCGCTGGATCGGTTGACCGTGGGCAACTTGTATGAAGTGTTCAATACCTCCCAAGGAGCACTAGAGGACGTGCGAAAGGTGGCAATGGATGCGTATATGGCTGCTGTAGGCTCGGAAGGAGACTTAGACCGCGTCGGGCCGGGAGGCGTGGCAAAGGAGAACGAAGCTGAAATAAAGGCTGTGATGGACGCGGCAGAATTGGAGTCGCTGGAAACGTTTAAATCGTTATTTCTTACTCCACCGTCAGTTCAAATTCTGTACAATCTGGAAGTCCTGGAGGCAATGCTGCTTCCCGCCAGCGTGAATCCTTTACCAGCGCCGGCCCATCAAATAAACGCAGCCGCCGCCGCTGCCGCAACAAACACAACCAGCAACGTAAAAGATTTCGGTGTAATGGGAACCGAGGTCACAGTGGGTGACAATGCAACTGCATTAGGATCCGTGCTGGAGTTTCAGTATGCGTGGTTTAACTGTGGGGCAGCAGATTTCATAGTGGGATTGCTGTCGGAAGAAAACTTTCTGGCCAGTGCCGATAGACACACGAAACGGGCGATTTATCGGTGTATTATGCGTCTGGTGAAATTTTACTTCCTGACCGTCGGTTATCTCGTACCACCACCGACCTTCTACGATCAAATGCGGCAGTACGATCAGTTTCAAACTCAGCTGAGACGGTACACGCCACTGCATAACATGTTGCGCGGTGGATTGCGATGTGAAAATACGCTGAACGGCTTTGCGAAACGGTTGGCGTCGTACGTGTTGCAGCTGGATATACGCCCGGGTATGGTCGATAATCAAGATCTGGTTTCTTCGCTGTACCGTGGTGAATGGACGTTTCCAACAGTTCGTACTATAAAAGCCATCATGGAGGTAGCGTTGCGCGTATCCAAGGATTGGGAACCTGTGTCGTGGGATTCGCTAAAGGAACGCGCGTTTACCTCACGTTTCGGATCGGTTGATGGTGGTGGTGGTGGCGCCGATCAGACGACTGCGAATGATGTAGCTGATGGCGAAAGTAAGGATGCATCATGTGAAAACACGGCAGAAGAAATAAGCGTCACCAGCAAGCGCAGATACAGCACGAGCAGCATTGGCAGTAACTGCAGCAGTGGAAGTGATAGCAGCTCCAGCAGTTGCTGCAACAGTAGCAGCAGCAATTCGGCCGGTCTTGGAGTGTCGATGCAGCAACAGCAACAGTACCACCCGCAGCAACAACAGCAGCATACACAGCAACAACAGCATCACCACAACCATCACCGTGATCATGATCTGCAGCTAGTGGGTATCGTTGATCGTAGCCAGGACTACGAAGTACTGCACGTCGCCCTGGAAGTGATGGGACTTTCGCTGACGCTGCATTCGGATGCAGTGAAAGCGCTCAACAAGGAGGATGGTCTTTGGGACAGCTTTTTGGGGTCATTACTGTTGTTAAATCCGTCCGCTAAAATGCGAACGTTGGCGCGCGAACAGCTGCTAGCTATGTTATCGGGCGAAGTGTCGGAGGAGCTGCTACAATCAATCGTTGGTGTGCTGTACAATATATGGCGCAAGGTGAACCATCGGACAGAGACGTGCGCCGATTATCTGCAACTGTTTGCACAGCTGCTGCAGTCGAAGGAACGTAACGATGCGGCAGCAACGCCGATCGACGTCGAGGAACTGTTGCAGACGGAGATCAAGTGGCTGTATTGGGTGCGGGACAATGTGGTGGAACATGGTAAAACGCTTGTGCATGAAGAGATTTTGGAAGGACATCTGTGTCTGGCCAGATCGCTCGTGTTCCACATGAAACCGGCTGAAAAGCGGCGTTTAAATGCATTGTTGATGGTGAGTAAAATATGTTTCATTTGTTGTTTTTTTTTTATTATTAATTACTATTGTATAACTCCAAGATATCTCATACAGAGTATGTCGAAGTTTTTTTGTCACATAATATAACAATTACTTGTTTTTGGACACTTTTTTTTCTAAATTGAAATTAAGTCTTTTACTGCCAAATGTTGAGATGGGTCAGCTTGTTTTTGACATTTTCCATTATAATTTCTAAGCGTATTTTGGGTTTAAGTTGATGGAGATTAGTAGCTTTATTGTAAAAAAAATCTTCTCCCTCCGCTCTGATAATCCTAATGACTGTCTATCCCTTCTGAAAGTTATCTGGATTAGTCAAATCTTATTATTGAACTGATGGATCGAAAACACCCTTTTCAAAATCAATCGATTAAAGAACATAGCATGCAAAAATACAATGTTCTATGGTAAAAACGAATCCCATCGGGATCGTTCCTACCGTAACGAGGACAATCCGACTCTATGGTTGGTTTGGTGTTGTTTAAAAGTAAGTTTTCCTTTTTAAAACATACACGCAAAGTTTTCTCGTTTTTTGTGTTTAACGGAACAATCGAAGTGGATGGAGTCGGATCCGGAAAACTGTTTTGTAGCAGCAATACGGCCAGGTCGTTCTCTATGAATAAAAAAAATCAAACTATTTTATAGCACCAACTGGCATGGCGATCTGATACGGTTTAGTTTTGACTGGCTGCATACATTTTTTGGCGTGTTGCACTAAATTTCATGTTGGTGGCATGTATTTTTAAATGAAAGCAAAGGATTTACCTGCTGCATTCTTTTTCTAGCGAAACGATCATTAATCTGTCCGCAGATTACCTTACAAAAAGACAGACTTTTAAAAAAAGAGATAACAAAAATATTCATAAGCAAGTGACACAATTTGTGTAATACGTTTCCACAGTTTTCTCACGCTTTATATGTTCTAGGACACTTTTTTATTTTTTCCGCATTAAAAAAGCCCTCCAATTTAGAAGGAATAAACATTACATTACACACACGGTCTTCACACGGCAGGACCAGGTTTCAAGTCTCATCTGGGCCGTTCCCCCATAGTGAGGACTGACTATCCAACTATGCGGTAACAATAAGTCTAGTAAGCCAGAATTGGCAGGCATGACCTAAGAGTTCGATAGGCCAAGAAAGAAGAAGAACATTACATTTGTAACATTCAACATTTCTCCTTTATAATTGAATCATAATCTCCTGAGGAACAAGTACAAGCTTAATTTTGCTAACCTAGGGGTGTTTTTCGTGGACTTTTTAGTACTGACTTTCCAATTCCAGCGAAAAATCGATGATAAGACAGAAAGCAAAACTTGTAGAGTTAAAGGTCAATGTTCTTTGCCCATCATTTCCACTTTGATGAATCTGTCGCGTCGCGTGTGGGAGTTTGAGATTGTATTTTACAATACAATAAAATTATGGCTCGATTGGTAGTTGTTTTACATTACTTTTCTGCAATGAAAGTCTAAGGTTTAACATTCCTACTTTATGACTATTCATGTGAGATCCCACTTTTATTTGGAACCCCGGGACGGCCCGGTGGCCGGTTGTATAATATTGCCTATCGTTTGATAATTCTTGTTTTTCTGTTTGTATTTGTGAATTGTTATTTAGGATTTTTTGTGTACGTTTTACATATAAATATTTTTAGTAATATCTACTTATAGAGCAAGGCACAAAATGTTGGTACATCATATTTCGCTCTAACCGGCGTGTTAGGAGAGTCGACACGCGAAAGACATGATAGGAAGTGAATCTAGCATTAGTTTTTTTCTCGCTTGTATGTTAAAATTATCCAGTTTTGTCTCAAACATAGTTCTAAAGAGCTCCGAACATTTACTAATGAAAATAAAATATTTTTTTTATCTCTTTTGCAGGACCTTGTGAAAGAATTCGTCTTCAATGCCTCATTCCAGTACATTTACTATCGACACCGAAAGGAGATACATTTTCAGTTGCCGCCACCAGTGTGTCGTACACCGCGAACTATTTCCGCTGCCATGGACTTGATTGTAGCGCTAAGTCATAACTCGGTTGAACTTACCACCACAATTTCTATGATGTTGAATGATATGTTTTTCGAAGACATAGAACCTGTCCGCGAATGGGAGTATCTGCCACCGGATGCACCACGGGCGCTTCATGGGTTCTGTGGGTTGAAAAACGCAGGTGCGACGTGCTACATGAACTCAGTTTTGCAGCAACTCTACATGGTTCCGGCTCTGCGCAATGGCATCGTACGAATTCATCAGGCTGTCATCGATCATAAGGAAGATTTCAACGAAGATCCGGACGGGCAATCGTTGGTAGGTGGTTCACTACGGAAAGCTGGCGCTTGTTGGTTTGTGCATTAGAACATTTCTTCAAAATGTATTTTTTGTTGTTGCAATTTAGCTCGGCATCCAGAAAGATGACGATGGAGGAAAAAACTATCACATAGGAATACTGAAGTATGTGATGGTAATCTTTTGCTATCTCGGTCATAGCGCATTACAGTATTACGTACCTCGGGGATTATGGCGACATTTCAAGTGAGTGTTCGTTATTCGCAAGCTTTTGTTTTTTATTAATATTTTCATGCTCCTACTCCAAATGGATGTCCCTATTCAGATTGCAAGGCGAACCAGTCAATCTACGTGAGCAGCAGGATGCGGTTGAATTTTTTATGTCCCTTTTTGAAAGCATTGACGAAGGTCTGAAAGCCCTAAACTGCGAACAATTAATGTCGGCCACACTGGGCGGATGTTTTAGCGATCAGAAGATATGCCAAGACTGTCCGCACCGGTACAGCAAGGACGAACCATTTAGTGTACTTAGTGTCGATATTAGAAATCATAGCTCGCTAACGGATTCGCTGGAGCAGTATGTTCGTGGTGAAATACTAGAAGGTGCCGATGCGTACCACTGTGATAAATGTGATGAAAAGGTATAAACAAAAAAACAACATATATAGTTACAGGAGCTGTGTGGTGCATTATACTAATACTGTTTTCTTCTTCGATTACAGGTCGTTACAGTGAAACGGCTGTGCGTTAGCAAACTGCCGCCCGTACTAGCAATACAGTTGAAACGTTTCGAATATGATTATGAACGTGTATGCGCCATCAAATATAATGATTACTTTGAATTTCCTCGCGTGTTGGACATGGAACCATATACGGGTAATGTGATCAAACATTTGGGGGAAATTGTTTTTCGCTTTCATTAATTCGCTATCATTTCACGGTAAATTGCAGTATCTGGTTTGGCGAAACTGGAAGGTGAAGTTATTAATGTTGAGCCAAAGCAAGAGGAGCAAGGGTCTACGCGCTACCAGCTGACCGGCATTGTGGTGCACAGTGGTCAGGCTTCCGGTGGCCATTATTATAGCTACATTCTGCACAAGTACGTACAATGTGTGTTGGGTAAATGTACAATAATGCAAATGTTTTGATTTGGACAGGAACTACGCCAACGGTCAAAAGAAGTGGTACAAATTTGATGACGGTGAAGTAACGGAGTGCAAGATGGATGATGATGAAGAGATGAAAACGCAATGCTTTGGCGGCGACTATATGGGTGAGGTGTATGACAACAATCTGAAGCGCATGCAGTACCGTAGACAGAAGCGCTGGTGGAACGCGTACATGTTGTTTTATACTCGCAACGATGTGTACTATGCGAAACCACCGAAGAACGCCTTCTGGTGGCGATTGAACTCTGGTCCGCAATCGTCACATATCAGCAGAGCCCAAGCCAAGTCTACAGTCGAAAGTCTATCGCTAGCGCAGAGCGAGCATTACTACTTCAACATGGAGCCGAATGTGGAACGTTGCATACGGTGTGTACCATTTCGATGTGGTTTCGTGCTTCACGATACACGCGTGATTAATGTGAATACTTTTCGATACTCTTTTCAGAATTCAAAATATTCGATATTTGCACTCTAGAATGCTGTTTTCGACGGAGTTTTTCACTTTTATGAAGAAGCTAACCGAATTCCCGATTAAACCAAAGAATAAGGTACCAGTGTGGTTACTGCTGGTGAGTAAATGGAGCAAAAATGAACTGGTATTTAAGAGACGAAAACAAAAAAACGGTAATTCAATTTCTTTATCACAATACAGAAAGGATTGGAGGACGTTTGTTTGTTGAAAGTGCGGCTGGCGTCAAAGTTTCTATTTCACACGGGCTTTAAAACTAAGAAGACGATCCGAGGACAAGTAATGGATTGGTAAGTCGAAGTTTGGTGTAATTTCCACATCATGGACGATATGAAAAACTTGCAGCCTGAAAACCATGCGGATTTTCAGAAGTTTTTTAAAAAGATAGTTATAATTTACTTCAGGCACACACACTAAATCCATTTCGAAAGTGCAAGTGTATCGAAAGCGGTTAAGTATATGTTCCTTTTCTCCTCTTTCACTTAAGGTATGAAATTTTCCGAGTGCAACTAGAAGGATTCGTTTCCATACGGAAATGGTTTGCCGAGAATGTATTGCTAGATTCACCAGGCAGCTTGTGTGAATATTTGCTGGCTGCTCCTCTGCCCGAAATTCTTTCCTGCTTTGCGAAGCTTTTTGCGGAAGATGAACCGGTGGCATGCTTCGAGGGCAGCAATCTGTGCGAGCAAGTGTTGATAGCGGTGCTTGGTCTGTTAAAATCGGACGTTCCAGAGCACGGTAAACATTTGCCGCACTATTTTAGTCTTTTCTCCATGTACGCTGGGCTGGGGTACAGAGAGGAATGTCAGCTAATTAAGGTAAGTGGTACAACACGACAGGATAAGGAGTTTAAAATAATTCAGTTTGCTTTGCTTTTCTCTGTTTTTACTTTTGTACTTAGCTAAACGTACCGGTGCTCTTCATGAGAGTAGCAATGGACGATGGAACAGGTCCGACGATAAAATATCAATATCCAGATCTGAGCAAATTGCATCACGTCGTTTCGCATTTGGTACGATCAATGGACGTCTCGGCACGGTGCCGAAGCGCTATAAGCGGAACAGCCGTGCTGCCAAACAAATACATCAACGACCACATAACACGGAAAAACGCATTGATTCCTATGTCTGAAGATTGCGTAGATTATCTTTACAATCGAACTGGGTAAGAGGGAGATGAGACGAGGCGTTTTTGTACGTTGTTCCTGTATATACAGAATATTATATTTTTGGTTTGTGGTATGACAGGTACATTAAACGGCTGCTGGAGGATGTTCATGTAGGAGAAGAAGGTTTTAAACTGCTACAATACTGCTGCTGGGAGAATCCTCACTTTTCGGGCATAATTCTAATGGAGCTCCTGTTCCAGTGTGACTATGTGTACTGGCACGACATGAAACACTATACAGATTTACTGCTGCACATCTTGCCGCATAATGAACGCTCTAATGGGTATGGCTTACATTTAGCTTCAGTCGGTATGCGAAGGTGGCGTTATAAAACTGTGGTTTACCTTTTCTGTTTGTTAGGTGTCGGTCACGATAGAGACGGTTTGCTGGAGATTATCAGACGCAGCAAGTTAAACTACCAGAAACGTGCCTACCAGTGCATTAAATGTATGGTGCATCTGTTCTCAAAGAGTCCAGTGGCACTGAACAAACTGCACACGGATGCAGCACTGGCCAAACAGTGGACGCTGGCGATTGAATGGCTGCAGGAGGAGCTGGAAAAGCATCGCACCACGGGCAACAGTCAGTACAACTACAATTCGTGGTCTCCGCCAGCGCAGAGCAACGATAATACGAACGGATTTTTGTTGGAGAAATCGCAATCGGTTCGGGACATTTTACAGATGGCTTTCGACCTGTGTCCGGAAGAGGTGCGTGCATGGTTTTGTGTGAGAATACGTTGAATATCGTTACTATTTTCGTTTGCTTGGTTTGCACATGGTTTGTTTTTCAGATTCAAGACACAGAAACGCTGGACCATCATCAAGTCGTCTGTCAGGAAGGTGGTGTCATTCGTGCAGGAGACGATGCAGGAACCGGATCCGTACAGGGAACTGTAAACGAGGTCGAAAAGACTCAACAAATTTCACCTGTAGTGTCCGTCATGGGTTCATCTACCGGTGCGAATGTTATCCATCCTCAGCCGACGATATCAACCGCAACTGGATCCGAGGTAGTACCGTACGGTGGTGAGGGTCATAATGGACAAAACGTAGAACCAATCGGGGAGGCAGGCGATCAGGGCAGATCAAGCCTGTCCCCGAATGTGAAACAACTAGCGGGAGTAATATCTAGCATTGATATTAATTACGATAACTATTTGGAACAACAAACAAAAGTGGTGAAACCACCGGTATCGACGGGAAGTAATGTAAACCAGCCACAGTCAGCGCCGCTTACGACACCGGTCTCAACGACATCTCCAGCTACGCAACCTGCACCCGCAGCCGTCGTGACAACGCAGACAACCTCGCAGAGCACTGTGAATAAAAAGGATCGGTCCGGTCGACCTGGTGACGGGCAATCTTGCACCAGTTCGCACAAAGAGAAATGACACATCTGAAGCATATAACGCGCATAGTAATGCAACCGAGAATCGGACAAGGTTCTGACGCGGTGTGAAATGATAGAGAGGTAGGTGGATACTTACGATGGTGCAAGGGATGGCCTGAGGGGGCAGGGGCGGAAAATAAGTAGACCTATGATGATACGCTAAAGGGAAATCGACTTATGTAGCTAGTAGTTCACGTCATTTTGTGCTTGAACTAGTTTAAAATGAAGAAAAGGGTGTCGGAGTGCGAGGTGTGAAGAAATCATTTGTATCTGTTAATAATAATAGAAAAGCCTCTATGGCGGAGGGGAAAATCACGGAGAAATAAACAAATTTAAACCAAGCAAGCAAGCAAGCAAGCAGAACTAAGAATGGAAAACACCGCATGCAAACACGAAACGCCTCACACACACACACACATAACATAGAAACACTTTAGCCTCTATACAATTGATGAAAACACATTTCCCCTTTAATGCCATTGAAGTAGTGAAGGAGATTAGAAGGAGGAGAACGAGGAGAAAACATCCAATCCACGCCACACCACGGTACGCCAACAACGTGTGTTACCAACGTGGAACGGGGAAAGAGGGTTTGACGTAAGTCGTTACTAGTCATAATGAATGGCAAAGGAGGTGGATAATAGGAGCGCAGAGCACATACACACATTAGAAAATGGATAAACTATCGAACAGTCTGTGAAAAGCAAAGTAATGTTCTTTATACATACCCAACAGAATTGCCCCGACACGGAGAACACATAATGCATGCTACAATAAATTGTGAACAAATATAAATATGTTTAAATTATTGGACTATACAAAGATAAACATTGATATTTGTAGATTTGTGAGTTATTCTTGAGAAACTGTGCATGTATCATATTGCTGATGGAGTAATTAATCGGCATTTGGCTCCACGGTTTGTTACAATGTGACAAACAATTACATCATCGGTGGGAGGGAATAGGGGAAAACAAACACCCGGGGTACCTGAAGTAAGGCTTCATGGCCAACACTTGACAAACTCATTGACATTTGCCGTTAGTATGATATTGCACAATTGGACGATGTTGAAGCTATCACATCGGTGCTTTATTTCTAATTTCTATCTATTCCGAGCTACATTTTTGAACGTAATTGGTTTTGTGATTGTTATTTCGATTTGTCGCACTTTTGAAGTCGTTTAAAACTTCACCTATCTGGGGTCAAAAGGTGAACAACATCATAGACAAATGTTTATATCCGTATCCTGTCCCAATGCAATCATACCTGGCAAGCATCCTAATAACCCAAGACAATTCTTAATACGACCGTTTATAACCGTCATCAGGGGCGGCCCGGTGGTGATGCGACAGCGGCGCCGGTCTTCACACGGCAGGACCGGGGTTCAAGTCTCATCTGGGCCGTTCCCCCATAGTGAGGATTGACTAACCAACTATGCGGTATCAATTAGTCTAGTAAGCCAGAAATGGCAGGCATGACCTTAAGAGGTCGTTAGGCCAAGAAAGAAGAAGATAACCGTCATAAACATTAACATCCGGATATGCGTAGCATGAAGCATCAACGTAATCAATAAGACGCCGACTGTGAAAATCATAAACCATCGTCGCCTACTTGTGAAAACATGTACGAATTAGACTAGCCAGACTCTACGAGTTGTACGAACTAAACTCGCCGGGTTCTGGTGAGCTGATCATGTCATGAGAATGGCACCGAACGACTCAGCCCGTACAATCCTTTTAAGCCGTTCATATGGATAGAGAAGGTGTGGTAGGCCCAAATTGAGATCGAGTGATGGCGTGTTGATGCGTCCCCTGGAACGGCCGGAATATTGTGAGCGGTATCGAGGATTGTTTGCAGCAGGCCAAGACCGCGAAGGGGTTGTAGCGCATGGTAAGTAGGCAAGTGAGTAAACTCATGAAAAAGCTGATGTAAATAAAGCCGTCTTTCCCGACCAACAGGAGAATTTGGTTGCTGGACTGAGACAAAATGTAACCTCTACATAAGAGCTTTGAATGTTCCCCTATCCCAAAGGTAAGGCCTCAACGTCTCCAACATGCCAACAGTAAGGGATGTTCCTTCAGAACATCCAAAGTCGCCTAGCCGACTTACCCTTTTTAAATTATGAAATCCACTCCCGCGCGTTGCGTTTAAAAAACGTGTGAAACGACGCGTCTCGCGGAAAAATATCGTCGATCTTTTGTTCCCGTTTATATTCTTTTTCGGTAAGGTGATCACGCATCTCCTCGAAGCAGCGACCACGATATTCATTGTTACTAGCCAGACTCTACGAGTTGTACGAACTAAACTCGCCGGGTTCTGGTGAGCTGATCATCATGTCATGAGAATGGTACCGGACGACTCAGCCCGTACAGTTCTTTTACGCCGTTCATATGGACAGAGAAGGCGTGGTAGACCCAAATTGAGATGGAGTGATAGCGTGTTGATGCGTCCCCTGGAACGGCCGGAATATTGTGAGCGGTATCGAGGATTGTTTGCAGCAGGCCAAGACCGCGAAGCCGTTGTAGCGCATGGTAAGTAGGCAAGTGAGTAAACTCATGAAAAAGCTGATATAAATAAAGCCGTCTTTCCCGACCAACAGGAGAATTTGGTTGCTGGACTGAGACAAAATGTAACCTCTACATAAGAGCTTTGAATGTTCCCCTATCCCAAAGGTAAGGCCTCAACGTCTCCAACATGCCAACAGTAAGGGATGTTCCTTCAGAACATCCAAAGTCGCCTAGCCGACTTACCCTTTTTAAATTATGAAATCCACTCCCGCGCGTTGCGTTTAAAAAACGTGTGAAAAATATCGTCGATCTTTTGTTCCCGTTTCCGTGCCGTTCCGAAGCAGCGACCACGGTATTCATTGTATTCTAGCGTTTATCTGACCTTGGAGTTGGAGATCAACGAGGCAAAAACCAAAATGATGGTGGCACCACCAGCGGCCCTGCTAACAAACGCCGATTTACGCAGGGGTGATGTACAGATAGGTGATCGCACCTTTGAAGTCGTCCAAAACTTCACTTATCTGGGGTCAAAAGTCAGCACCGACAACAACATAGACGTTGAGTTGCGCGCAAGGGTGCTGGCTGCCAACCGGTCATACTACAGCCTGAGGAAACTTCTCCACTCAAAATACCTGTCGCGACGGACGAAGCTGGGACTGTACAAAACCTTTATAGTCCCAGTACTCACATACGCCTCTGAGACATGGCCACAGTCCAAAACTGACGAAACCCTCTTAGCCGCGTTCGAGAGGAAGATGCTCAGAAGGATTTTTGGCCCCGTATGTGTGGAAGGACAATGGAGGAGCCGCTACAATGACGAGCTCTATGAGCTGTACGGTGATCTTACCATCGTGCAGCGAATTAGGCTCGCCAGGCTCCGGTGGGCTGGCCATGTCATGAGAATGGCACCGGACGACCCAGCCCGTAAAGTCCTTTTAGGCCGTCCACATGGACAGAGGAGGCGTGGTAGACCCAAACTGAGATGGAGTGATGGCGTAGATGCGTCCGCCAGAACGGCCGGGATATTGGATTGGCAGACGACGGCGCTAAACCGTGAGCGGTATCGAGGATTGTTGCAGCAGGCCAAGACCGCGAAGCGGTTGTAGCGCCTGATAAGTAAGTAAGTAAAGTACCATTGGTTGCAGAATGGTTTATTCGCTCAGTCGTAAGTTCCTATCGCTGTGATTTCTGCGTGATCAGTTTTTGTTTCAATATTATTTTCCTAATTTGTTTTCTTAACTCTTTCGAATTATTGTAGGCTGCAAATATCCAAAAGGTAACATATTTTTCTTCTTCGTTAGAGCCCCATCATCCCATCACCTTCTATTCTTGGCTTCTTGGACCTAATTTGCCGATAGCGGGATAGTTAGTCCGACGGCTTGCTTGCCTCCTATTCAATCTGGCGCTAGAGAGGGCCATCCGAGACTCGGAGGTGGAAACTTCGGGGACCAGCTTCTATAAGTCACTCCAGATCCTGGCATACGCTGATGACATAGACATCATCGGTTTGAGGCTCTCCTACGTAGCACAAGCTTACCAAAGGATCGAGCATGCGGCACTGAACCTCGGGTTGGAGATCAACGAGGCAAAAATCAAAATGATGGTGGCACCACCAGCGGCCCTGCTAACAAACACTGATTTACGCAGGGGTGATGTACAGATAGGTGATCGCACCTTTGAAGTCGTCCAAAACTTCACTTATCTGGGGTCAAAAGTCAGCACCGATAACAACATAGAAGTTGAATTGCGCGCAAGGGTGCTGGCTGCCGACCGGTCATACTACAGCCTGAGGAAACTTCTCCACTCAAAATACCTGTCGCGACGGACAAAGCTGGGACTGTACAGAACCTTTATAGTCCCAGTACTCACATATGCCTCTAAGACATGGACTCTGTCCAAAACTGACGAAACCCTCTTAGCCGCGTTCGAGAGGAAGATGCTCCGAAGGATTATCGGCCCCGGCATGTGTGGAAGGACAATGGAGGAGCCGCTACAATGACGAGCTCTATGAGCTGTACGGTGAACTCACCATCGTGCAGCGAATTAGGCTCGCCAGGCTCCGGTGGGCTGGTCATGTTATGAGAATGGCACCGGACGACCCAGCCCGTAAAGTTTTTTTAGGCCGTCCACATGGAGAGAGGAGGCGTGGTAGGCCCAAACTGAGATGGAGTGACGGCGTTGATGCGTCCGCCAGAACGGCCGGGATAATTGATTGGCAGGCGACTGCGCTAGACCGTGAGCGGTATCGAGGATTATTGCAGCAGGCCAAGACCGCGAAGCGTAGTAAGTAAGTAAGGCCGTGGAGGCTTCGTGCTTACTAATGTTCACTCGTTGACAGGTCTGCTTTTTGCCGTGAAATCGCACAAACACGAAACATACCGATATTTTGCTGACGATTACATATTTGAAAACTTTTAACAACTAGCGAGGCCTATTTCTATGTTTCTAGCAATTAGATTAATCCGCCTCAGGTAGTTTAAGGTTAATATATTTATCTGAGTTATACCTCGTTTCTACTGTGTTGCGCGTTATTGTTCTTCACCTTGTTGGTTTGTTCCCGTTTTTTTTTTAATTTACGATACGGTTCCCGTCAATTTACTGTTGAATATGCATATTTCTTTATTTTTTCTCTGTGTTTCTGTGCCTTATTTTGTGTTTCATCATATAGAAGATGTAATGTACTCGAGTGTACGCTTTCCTACTCTCGTCGTCTGTTACATGATGAATCTTGCTGGGGTTGGAACCAGCGTCTTGATTGTCCAGGGGATCACAAAAATCTGGAGAAGATTTCCCTTACTGAAGTGTTGGAGACATCGACCCATTGGGTAGGGGGACTCATAAACATCTAGTACGATATTACGGGCCACAAAGAGACACGGGACCATGGAAGACTATAAAACATAATACGTGTAACCTTACGCTGAATCGATTCTATCCTGTTAACTATATATTGTTGCGAAGGAGTCCATATGATACTGGCAAATTCTAAGATCGGTCGGACAATTGCACAGTACAGAGATTTCACACTGAATGGATCCTTAAAATATTTAGATACACGTAACATAAAGCCTAGTGATCGGAGCGCTTTTGAAATCATCTGTTCGTAGTGGTCTGCTAGTGTGAGTCCGCTGTCTAAGAGGACGCCTAGGTCACGAACTACCTTTGAACGGGGGACAGAGGAACCAGCTATTCTGAAATCAAATTCAATCGGAGCTCTTTTTCTTGAAAACGATATTACTGTACATTTGTTTATGTTGACACGCATTAAATTACTTTGGCACCACGAGTTGAATTGAGTTAAACAGTTTTGGAGTCTTTGACAATCCGCAAGGTCAGAAATCGGTAAGAATATCTTTAAGTCGTCTGCATATAAAAGCTTTTCGCAATCTGAGGTAGAATACACTATGTCGTTAATAAATATGGTAAACAAAATAGGGCCTAAGATACTGCCTTGCGGCACTCCTGCAGAATTAGTGAAGGGTGTAGATAGGGCATTCGCTATTTTTACAGTAATATGTCGATGATTTAGGAAGCTGGACATCCATTTTACCAATGCACCATTAACACCGTATTTTGCCAGCTTTGCAGTAAGTGGAGAAAGATTCACCGAATCAAATGCAGCGCAGAAATCCGTATAAATTACGGAGCTCATCATCGAGAGTAAATTCGAGTCAATTGAGCGATTGGGTAGGAAACCGTGTTGATCGTTTGATAAGACATGTTTAAATCCTCTCAGAAGATGGCGTGAATCAAGTATTTCAAATATTTTGCTGTCAGCGCATAGCATTAAATTGCCACGATAGTTGGATATGTTGTTCCTCTATCCTTTTTTATAAACCGGAAACATGTAGGAAGATTTCCAGGCTTGAGGGAAGCAATTCTGCTGCAGAGACTTGTTGAATAATGTTGTCAGGACTGGGACTAAAGCATCTCTGCAACGTATGAAAACTGCGCTAGGTATTGCGTCCGGCCCAGCAGCAAACGAAAGCTTCAACTCTTTGATTGCAGAGGCTACATCAGCTTCTGTCAAGACGGGTAGAGGAACATGATTGAAGCTGCTAAGTTTGTTTTGTTTCATTTGTTTCTGTTCAACTGCTTACTAAACTGTCTTTTCCGTTCCGTATCGAGTTGCGTTGCGCCATACACTAGTCGAGTGCGCTGGTCGGTGCCTCAACGCTTATGCTGTAACAGGTGTTTGGGGAAAATTTCTAATTGTTCGTTTGATGTATTCTTTGACAAATATCGTTTACTTTGCTTCCCCGCTGGTTTGTGTTATTTTTTTTATTGTCATGTTGGCCTAGTTTTGATATTTACTTCTTCTTCTTCCCTGTTGGCCTAGTTTTGATATTTACTTCTTCTTCTTCTTCTCCGGCTCTACAACCTCTGTAGGTCTTGGCCTGCTATTTCTAACTTTCTGTGACTTGGTTTTTACCCGTAGCAGAATAGTCAGTCCTGCGTACGGGGAGGCGGTCCGCCGGGATTCGAACCCCAGTCCTGCCGTGTGAAGACCGGCGCCGCTATCGTATACACCACCGGGCCGATATTTACTGCCTTGTGTTATATTGACAGTTTAGTTCAGAATATGTATAGCATAATGGATGCTACAAAGATTTATGATAGTTCGATGGTAGGAAAACTGTGCAGTTTGCACGTGTTCATCCAGGTAGTTACGTTAATGGCCGATACATTCGTACCTTGATATGAACAAAATTTGCTCCGGTCATCGAATGCTTACAGTGTAAATACAAATATTCTCCAGACGGTACACTACTGTAACAAACAGGAATGGACGCAGTATAAAATATTCCTCAGAAATGACGTTCAAAAACGATGTTCCATTGGAACTATCTTAACTGTGCGCTTGATTGCGAACGAATCGATACCTACCAGTGGAAGGTTAACCATTTTCCTATGAAAACATTCGTTGCCGCAAGAACGTTGCGAACGTTGAACGTCATTAGCTAAAAGGTGCAGCCGGCATCGAATTGTATCTTTAACCACTTAATTTGTGTCTGGCGTGGCGGGTACATTTGTTGGGCTCCAATTTAAACACAATCTAACGTACGCCACCGTTCCAACGCGTGTGGTCAATTGGGGTTTGATGTGAGCTCCTGTCCCAGGCGCTGATGATAAACAAACAACCAACCGCCACGCCACCCAAAAGACTCCGCTGGGATGTTGTGATGGTGGATGTATGTGCAAGGGTTTGAAGGTGATTTTTGTGTATCCTTCGTACGATTGATTGAGTTCGTGCAAACTGTCCGGTGAACCGTGAGGGCAAATGAAAATGAAGCGATTCTTAAGCGAGAGCGGGACCCTGTAATTTACGGTCTGTGAAGCTGGCGGGCTGGCGAAGGTGGACACTGATCATGGCGATAATTAAATCGAACAATGCTCAAACATCCGGGGCGTACTTGTGCGATGTAAAACGTGATCTATAGCCACAAATGATCGCCGTTTTGCATAAACACGGACACACCCACCGACGTTTAGCGGACGATTGTTTGGCCACCGGCACGTGGAACTGAACCGCCCCCTCCCCCGGAATCTGCTATTCACCCGAATGTTCCGAAAATATTGATTGAATGTTTGACACTTTCGGGTGGGATTACAAGATTTTAGGATGGCATCAGCATCAATTCGGGGAAGGGGGAACGCACAAAGACCATCGGAGTGCGACTGTATACTTCTCCCAACAGTATTAAGACTGCCGCATGAGGATGGCAGCAGAGAAAGATTAGATGGCTGCCATAAGTAAAGTAATCGCAAGTGTTTAATTGAACCCTAATCCAACCAACAACTAGCAAACGGTAAGGCAAACAGATTTTATCGAATGGTGCTCGATACATTTATTAACGGTCACGTTTTCGGTAAGCGAATGCAAGCACAAGGCACAAAAGTTTTAAGCAAGGACTTTCAGAACAGGATTAGCAGGGTTTTGGTCGCCTGAACATTTACCGTAGGCAAGCTGGATTAGCTGGCAGATAGATAGGGTATTTACCGCCGTTCTTTGCCATCCACACTAGGGCTATGCTTATGGAGCATAGCCATGTTTTGATGCCGCTGGATGAATATTAATACACTTACACGGGGGGTTTGCTGTTGGGCCAGAAAAGAGCAGGATGAAGTCGGTGAAGTATCGTCATGTTTTGGGGCGTTTGTTTATTCACGTAGGAGGTAACATCAGTGCTTTATGCGTTTCATCGCCAACATTTCCCGAGCGCTTGATGAGCGCTGAAGGGTAATTAGGGCACGGAGAACGAAATCGGATACGATGTGACGGTGCGATGTGAATTAGAGTGAATATCCATACAGTTACCGTGCATGAAATGGGAAGAAATTCACATTTTTGCACACAGTTTAATGAAAATGAACTGTTAGTTCAAGCTCTCCAGCTCACACCAACGTGCTGGAATGTGCATTTTGGCCACGGGAATGGAGTTCACGTTCGAGCTTGTGCGTCGACTTCCCGGAAACGTTTCATTTACAGGTTAAAGGGAACGTCAAATCTCGATTCACTTCCTCTCGCCGTGCGCCATATATCGTTCGTTGCTGGTTCCGTTTTGTTGAGATATTGAGAAGCAACATTATCACTAAACTAACCACCATTCGATGATGGAAGGAAGTAATGCTCTGGGGATGCAAGAGAATGGTACGGATTCGGGAAGGATTTGCAGTACAGCGAATTCAATTTACCACACATCCGACGACCAGGCAGGAAGAGGAACCGTGGCAAGGCACAGGATGCAGCCTGTGATGTAAATTAATGTGTAAGGATTTGTGTCTAGCATTGTTAGATGGTACATTGGGTTGAAGTTGGCTCTGTCGAATCTGTTGAGGTGTTGAGAAGCGTACCCAAATGGCATCGATAGAGGGGGATTGGTTTTGGCTATGTTGCTATGAGTTCGGGCGTTTCTTTACGTGGTATAACATAAATTTTTCACTTATTCAAAACTATTGAAATGATTACCTGTCCTAGCGGCGATGTACATGAACAAGAATTGGAGGTTTTCATATGGGAAAGTGTAGATTTAAGCCTTCTTCTTCTTCTTCTTCTCTGGCACTACAACCTCTGTAGGTCTTGGCCTGCTAGCAATTGCTAGCTCTCTGTGACTTAGTTATACCCGTAGCTGAATAGTCAGTCCTGCGTACGGGGTCCAGATATTACCAACGTGAAAAGAAAATTTGATCGGTTTCAACGGTAAAAGACACAATAACTTTATTAGAAGGTATTTATCTTCTTTTCGTTGGCACTACAAGATCACTTTAGGTCTTGGGAGTATGGTCCGAATGCGGAGTAGTATCTTTCAGTAATCGGCACTATCGGAAACATGTATAAAATGTATTATTAAAACAGTAATTGTTAGGCTATACAATAATTGGCCAATTCTTTGATAGGTGCTACTTCATAATTTTATATGTACTTCAGGAAGAGAATGTTCTAACATGTTCCTGTAGAAATTTTCGATCGGTCATGTTATATTGGTCCTCAACTAGTTCAGCAAACTCTTGATTCGATTACCTTCGATGTATAACAAATATCTTACTTCTTGTGACAAGGCTAAAGCTTCTGGATCGTTAGAATTTATTGATGGGCACAATCCTCGTTGGTATTGCAAACGATCTTCCCAAATTTAGTGAAATCACAACAAACATTGGAAAATGCGAATAATTTTCGTACGATTGTGATATTTTTACTTGCAATCTGTGGGAAAAAAATGTCATGCTATGCGAGATTTTTTCTTTATAGTTGAGAGAGAGTATAGATATTTTTTATTGACTCGATTCGGAAGGTTCCGTTGCGACAAATCTCAACGAATTAGAATCATCCAAAGTTCCTAAAATGTGTAAGCCACAGTCGGATGTCGACAAGAGGAAACAGATCAGTGTGCCCAGTTGGAAGATGTAAACGAGATTAAGAAGGATTTTAATCGGCATCTCCACTACACCTTGGTAAAGGACAGGAACGTTGCGACCGTGCGTCTGATCATCTGGTTTCACGATGGAGCAGGACGCAGCAATACTATTACGAGAAAGCTCCCAAATGTGTGTACTATTTGTACTTGGAGTATTACATGGGCCGATCACTACAAAACACCATTCACACTATACCACTAGAAATTCATGAATTGTTCCTCATTTCTTTGAAACGCCTAAAATACACTCGCCGAATCCGTTATGCTACTATCCGGAGATGTCGGTACTGAGGTGAGTTCGGTTTTAGGTTCACATCTTCGCCTGCATTAACACATTGTTTCTAACTGATAAGACTTACACGAATATTACCGCCACTGTCCGTATTCATTTGATAGTTTGACATTTGACATTTGTGACTTTGTTGAATGAACTCAGACAAATGAATATACAGTTTAGGGCACGCGTTTCAATTCACACATTTTAGCACTTAATTCTACCAGTACTTCGGGAGGATTTCTCATAAAAGTCGCATTGCCTGCAATTAATTAATCAATTTTGGTAAAATTTGAACTTTTAAAAAAGAATTTTAGTGAAAAAAATGAATTGACAAGCCTGCAAAGCTTACTAGGATCAAAGGGATTAGGTATTAGAGACGTATTGCACGATGAATTATTTCTTTAACACGATAAGAACGTCCTGATCGTTTAGTTAGATGATAAAAAAGAGGCGAACAGGGTCTATAAGACTCAAAGCCCCTCTAAATAAATGAAAAACAAAGTGTTTAGTAAGACTTACTTACAAATATTTTGAAACTATTTCGTGCTTATCGAAAAACTTGAATAATGATTCCACATTTCGATAAAAATCCCCATTTTCCCAAAAAAAAAAAACGCGTCAGCCGCACACAAACTCCAAGATTTGTGCTCCAGCGGCAGTGTTGTCCATTAAATTGTGAAAACATTAATCTTGACATGCATTCCGTGCTCCGGCATCGGGCCATCGGGTGCTGGAAGCATCCATTGCATGCAGCGATACCGCGATAAGATAGGGCGTACGATGGCAGGAAAAACGCCATCGATCGTCTAATCCCAAGTGCAAACTGCCGTGCAACCCGATTCCAACCGACCGGGCCGAGGAAGCAAGCGGGCAAGCGGACCGGTACGGGTAATGCAGGCGTGTGCAGCAACATCCGGTATGCAATTCCGGTAATTGCTAGGGTTCGGCAAAGCGGCCGTCAATGAAAGGACAATTCATCTGATCAAAATTGCACCCGTGCAATTGCAAATTGCAACCAGACCCGGTGCTGCGATGTGTCGCCCGATGGAGCATATTGCCGTTGGTTGAGCAATTAACACCGGGTTGTCGTTTGGGCTGGATGGGGCCAGTGCAGTTTCCTCGCAATGCGCAGGGTGTGAGTGAGCGTAGCCTCCGAGCCCGTTGGTACCCCGCGAGGCAGGCACATCGGGCGATGGGCCGGCCGGACTGTTGTTGTTAATTGGTGTTGCGGAATCAAAATTTGGCACACTTCCTCCGCGCTTGATGGACTCAGGTGCATGCAAGTTACCATCTGCGGAGGGGTGCGGATGGGGGAGGGAAGGAATGGGGTGTTAGAGGGATGAAAACAGAATAAATAATCAAATTGTGTTATCTCTTTCATTATTGCACACCTGCCCTGCAAGCGACACCACGCGGTGGCGGTGACCTTCGCGTAGCATAAATCATGCCGGGTCCATCGGGGGAGCGAACGGATCTGGTGGACCAAATTGTGGGGAAAGGGGATTGCGGGCCCGAAAGTCCCACAGGAGCCCTGTGAGCGCGTGTATCCGTTGCAGGTGCCCCGTTCGGAAATGTAGCAATATACTATTGATTTTGTCTTTGGGGCGGATTTTTGATTTGCAATTGATGATGATACACGTACGGTAGCGATGGATTACCGAAGAGTTGTTTAATTGGTACGTTCCGACGGGGTTGGGAATGCATGTGGATGGAGGCACGAGGGCGGGCAGCTTGGTGCCGTGTAATCTACGAATAGAATTGAACCTACAAAGCCATGTAATGAATTAATAACATTGCATTGAAGGGCATACATAGGCAATTGCTTGACATATCTTGTGGTTAGTTAGAGTTGTTGAAATTGTTTAAACTACTGTATGTGCCGTAGGTATTTTCGACGTTTGTCGTTTGATTGTTGACACTTTCATTGGAAGCCGTAAACTAATTTACGTGTGATAATTCATTACAATTTCAATTGTTTGCTGAAAATCTTCATTGATGTAAATATTAAATGATAGACTTATGATTTGTTTATTTTTATTTATTTTCCAGTCGATTCGTTGAACTTGTTGTGTGAAATAAGTATAAAAAAATTTCAATCTTTAATGATTGACGGTTGCATAAAAATCATAAAACACGTGTGTGTGAACACAGATGGATAAAACTGCTACAAAGTAATAGGAGTGCATCTTAAGTATATACTGATAGGTTACAAACATGAACCTAAAACCATAAGGCTGAGGAAAAGAACGAGATAATCAACATCTCTGACGATCTGCATCAAAAGCAGACAAATGCCACAGCATCAACGCCAAAGGAATTGAAATATTTCAAAAGAAATGAGTTAAGAAATCTAAAACATACATTTTTACAAACCAGTAGAGGCATGCATAACATCAAAAAGCAAACAAACGAATAAACGGACGATCGTAGGAATCACGATGAATACGATTCGCGAGAGCTCACACCTCAATATGGTTAAAAACCATTTTTTAAATTTTATTTTACTTAACAAAAGTCTGTCTTAAAGGCTAAACAATGCATTTTAAAACTAACTTTAAGGAAAGGATAAGGAAGCATGAGGATGGGAACGAAAATGTGACAACAATACATGATAGTCAAACAAATTCTGAGAGTTCTTAAATGCTACTGGCCCTCTAAGGAGAAGATCATTCTGACCTTAGCTGCTAAGTTTGGTAGGGTTATGGAGAGGGGGTTCTTCACACGCAGATGACGGGAAGGTGCGTATCATGATCATGCGTATCGTATGATGATCACGGACATTATACAGATAGCGAGTAATGAGGTCCAACATACGATTAGCTTAGCCGAAAATCTAATTGATCGGTTAATGTGAGATTCGTAAATATGGATACACGGTTGGTGTTGATGCCACGTATTGTGCATCCACAAAGGATCTTCTTCTTCTTGGCCTGCTCCTAGGATGCACGTCTAATAGACATGGTCTGATGTTCAATTCGTTTCCAGGAAACACGGTCCATGGTTGCACTCCTCCATCCCCGGTTGCATCTGATATCCCTCAGGTCCGACTCCACTTGATCCAGCCAACGAGCTCGCTGTGCTCTTTTACGCCTCGTGCCGGCATCCTCATCACGTGCCCAACTTCGGCTTTGGCAACCGTCAGGATGTTTGCATCGCCAAACAGCTCAGCAGCAAGCTCGTGGTTCATTTCCCTTCTTCACACGCCCTGCTCGCAGGCATATCAGAGTGCGATATATGGCGCATTTCGTGCGTTGTTGGAGTCTTCTGGATCTCAGGAGTTTGTGGAGTCCGTAGTAGGCACGATTCCCCTGAACAATGCGCCTTCGGATTTCGCTGCTTACATTGTTATCCGAAGTTACGATCTTGCCAAGGTAGCAACACTCCTCTACTACCTCAAGATCGTCGCCGTCAACTAATACTCTGCTTCCGAGTCATGTTTTATCAGCTCCTGATAGGATATTACATATATTTAATTGTACAAGTGTACAGCTTTCAATTTTCAAGGTGTACAGAGTTTTCAATTATACACAATTTTATTTTATCAAAGTTTAATAAACTTAAAATTTTTACAAATATTGTGCATAATTTAAGATGTTTAAGACTCTAGAATTTAGTTCATAAAAAAAAACTCACGTACGTAATTCTTATGCGATAAACCAGGACAAAGAATTAGATAAACGGTCAGAGCGTTCAGATTATTCCTAATGCAAACATATGTATATACCAAGTGCTTTGGAAACTTCCATAAAAATTTACCAAGCAAGTTGTTGTAACAAGTAAAATTTCTGTAAAATTCTTTTTTCTTGGTAACGCTGTCAAACTATAAGAATGTCCTACAGCTTCCTACCACAATACTATGGAACATAAACGTCAGTACAGTGACGCATTGATCGTCAAGCTGTCAGGCAGAACGTTTATTGATTAGTTGATGATACTGCTGTTGTACAGAGGGTATCAACTGTAAACTGAACGTTCGAAACATCCCTTACATGAGATGGAAGATTTTAAGGTGTTTCAATCCCTGTTTTTGCAACACATTTTTAATTGCTATCCTTACAACACAGCCAAGTTAACTTACAGCAGGCACAAAGCCATGAAGCACACACAAACCCGTTTCGGTACACGATATCGATGCGCACCATTTAGCACGCTGATGATGGAGAAGCGAAATGAATGTTAAATGATTCATGGCACACGCTGGCCCGCAGCGTCGAAGGGCAAGCAATTTCAATTCCAATATTTTTAGTATCATCACGCTACGGAGGCTTCCGAAAATTGGATCACTGTCAATGAAGTGTACGGAATTAGGACGAGTGCTAAGATGGTCCGTCCGTCGGGCGAACGGAAAGCTTGCGGTTGTATTGTGAATGGTAGAATTAGGAGGCCAAAGGTTCAGGTTCATGTCAGTTTAGAAAAAGTGTACCAGGCGTGAAGGAAAAATCGACTTCCGCACAGATGAATGAGAAAGGCAACATGAAGCTCTTTACCGTGCCGATAGTTGGTGAAGGGGCGGGTGAACATGGAGGCAAGGATTTCACTACCGTGCGCTAGTAAATCAATTCCAATTTCATCTTCTACGATTACATTCCAATCAACAGCACATCTCAACCATCTTGGTATCGGCAGCTCGGCAGCTCGCCTTTTTCACCATTGGTGTTCGTGTTGGTGTGCTGGCAGTGTAAAATGCAAAGAATGGCTCCGAAATCTTACCATCAGCACCGCATCCATCTGCCGCTTATTTGCAGCCCAGTGCTGAGCCGGATTTGGTTTCGGAAGCAGCTTCCACAACGGGGTATCGTGTCAATTTGGCGCATTACGCTCCGACGATGGGCCTTTCCAGTTCAACTGGAAGCAGGAAGAAATGAGAACCCGGCAGGCCCGGGATCGGTGCTTGGTAAGCCATACTGTAGGAAGCAGTATTTGTAAATTGCATTAGCCTTCCACACGATATTGGATGAAAATGGGTGAGGGCGATAGTAATTTGTATCGGCTGCATTTGGTCTGATGAAGGTGCACTGCTGGGCTGCATTTGCTCGAGTTGCTATTTCACACGCCGCAAGAAAACGGGATTCGCTGATTCGCACTGATTGAATGCATGGGACGATGATCAGAGCACAACAAAAGCTGCCGAAGTGAAGTAGTACTACTCGGGGCAGTCGATTGCAGCTGCAGCGAGCGTGCCATGGGAAACAAGACATTCGCATCCATCGTTAAGGAATTGCTTTGGTTCTGCATTTGGCCAGTACTTTCAATGGCACTGCATTCAAGTGATTTGTTTTGGGTTATTTTAAAGCACCATTTAGGCGAGTGATTTTGGGCAGGTAAATAATGTTTACAAATTCAAAAAAAAAAAAAAAACTCAGTGACTAACGTCAGGATACAGGATAGGAACAGTTGGAAAAAGAAAATGTATAAACGATGGTGAGAAATTTTTATCTCTTAAGGAAAATATTATTGTATACTTTTTCTTTGCTATTTAAAGAGTTCGTTTAAGTTCTGCATTATGGTACAATAATGCAATTTTTGTAGTTCGTTTCTTTAAAAAAGCAGATTTGTCAGCAATATTATAGTAGTTATAGTTGCTGCTTCACGTCACGTCTTTATTCCTTGCCGGCTGGTTCAAGGACAGGTCTTGCACTCTTGTTCAACTGACAGCGGAACTAGTAGCTGACAGAGAATCCCCGATGAAAATAATACTACTTGTCGCGTACGCAACGGTCCACATCGTTTTGACAGCGGAGCGGAGCGGAATCAGTCGCAGAGCCGCGGACACAATTCGCTACGGGCGAATTCGCTCGAGAGAAATGTTCTCACCTGAACTCTCGCTAGCAGCGGTGAAGGGTGATTGACCGAAGGACTAGCAGCTTGGAGATAAAAACCCGGCGCGCGCGCGATTAGGCCTCTTTCCATACGCAGCGGATGAACGCAGCTAATTTGAAATTTTCAGTTAGAGTAAAAGTGTTAAAGTAAAACATTAACTCCAGAATTGTTAAAATCTGCCGAAATATCCGAAACGCGTAATAACTGGGGAGCGCTTGTTGCTGGACGCAACACAACTTATCTAAATATAACATGCAACAAGCAATGTTATACCAGCTATAACTTAGTATATTTAACTGATTATTATAACGTAGCCGAATCTTCGAACTAGGCGGGCCCAATGCAGATGATATGATGGCTTTCAACGAGAATTAGTTTGGACTGGCTGTATAAGAGACTTGTAGCGCAAACCCGATTAGTTGTAATCAGTATACAATTAGCTGTTATAAACTAACAAGGCGAAGGCGCTGAGCGTCATTGAATAATTAGAGAATAAAATAGTTAGTAAGATCCTTACTACCAAGTGTTCACCATCATTACGCCATCGACCGGAAACAAGATTAAGAAAGAATCCCCAAAGACTTTATACCTCAAATACATTTTAAATTTATGTGTACTAAACTTAGTTGTACAAATTTATTTGACGTATCGTTGATATTTTTATATAAAAGAAATTGCAGTTCCTTTAAAGCAAACTATTGTTTAATGAATGATTTAGATTACTGATTTACCTATTAGGTCCAGATTATCTAATAAACGTTCGGATCACGGATCATCCTTTCGTTAAATTCAGCGAAGGTTTTGGAAGCAAGAGTTTTTAAACAAATGGCTTGTAATTAGTTGAAAAAATTTATTACCTCAAACATGATGGATGCACAAAAATTCATGACAATTCCTAATGTTTAAAAAAACGTAAGCAATTTTACCAAATAGAACAATAACGATAACAATGTCAATTTAGTTTTGAGACCGATTCAAACCAAACCGATTAAACTTTGAGCTTTAACCAAAAATCATTTGCAGCTGCATCAAGCTAAGGCGACTTCCCTTTAAAACACAGCAAACCTTTCACATATTTTCGTTATAAGAACCTTAAAAACCCCATATCCAAACATTACGTAGCACTCAAAACCTCCGCCAAAGATACAACGCTTCGGTTTTGCTTAATCCAACGCTATTAAAAAACATTGAGCAAATAAATTCACCAGTCATTACCCGTTTCAGTAACCGAAGAAAACTCATTTTAAACGCATACTTTAAGCTGTGAATTCTATCTCTTCGCACTAACACTTCACTGCCGGGTCGGTCGGTCACACTTCGCCATTGCCGTTTCTTTACAGCGGCTCGCAGTAAAGTTGCACAGGCTCAAACCTCTCTAGGCTAGGGCCGGAAAAGTGGAAAACGGATGCGAAGGAAAAATCATACTTTCTAGCGCATATAAACCGGATAAATGTGACAGGGTCGTTGGGTAGGCCGGAAGCCGCGATCCATAGATTTGTGCGATGAGCGGAAAACAGTGGGCAATTATCCAATTAAATTAATAGTTGGCACATCTTGCGGCCCGTAAAGTTCGGTATAAAACGGCACGTAAAAGGGGTTCTAATGCCTTCGGCGTACGACAGTGCGCCGGCAATGGAAGTGACCGGAGTTCGCGCTTTCGATTCCGAGTGCGAACAAAATGTTTAATTGGACCTAGAAGTATATAAATGTTTTTCTTGTTTTTAAAGTTACACCTAAAAATGGTGGATTTTGTGCGAGTATTAGCAAAAGTTAAACTTTTTTGAACGATCTTTCCGTTTTAGCTTGGTGATGGCACCTACATTGCTGCAATGGCAGAGAAAAGGTAAACGAGTTGAGGCATAATAAACAGAATCCGAATAATAATAACAAACTTGTCTTGAACTGTCTTAGCTCTGCACAAATCTGTACAAAATTCTATCATAACACAATGAAACATAAACATATGGATAAGCAATTATTAGGATTTGAAACATTGGAAAACTAAATTGACCACACATTCAGATGATAGGAAGGCTCTATCCACTAGAGATGAGAAAACTCATTCTTTTCAGTGATTTAAATCAGAGTAAAAAAGTAACTATAACGATTTAAATCCTTAACTCACTCTTTTAAGATTCATTAAAAAATAATTTTCTAAACCAAATTTGATATCCTGTTTACTCTCTGTGCCGACTTCTAACACACTCTTTTCGGTTTATACTCACTCACTCACTCTCTGTTCCTACTTCTAACTCACTCTTTTCGGTTTATGCTCACTCACTCACTCTTTTCATCTTATAATTACTCTTTTTTTGGTTTTAACTCACTCTTTTCATACTATAATTACTCTTTTCGGTTTTAACTCTCTCTTTTCATACTATAATTACTCTTTTTGGTTTTAACCCACTCTTTTCGTATTAGAAAAGAGTAATTAAAAGAGTAATACCAATAGCCTATTTTTGTGCGTTTTAGAGCAGGTGCTGTCTGCCAACCGGTCATACTACAGCCTGAGGAAACTTCTCCACTCAAAATACCTGTCGCGACGGACGAAGCTGGGACTGTACAAAACCTTTACAGTCTCAGTACTCACATACGCCTCTGAGACATGGACTCTGTAAAAATTGACGAAACCCTCTTAGCCGCGTTCGAGAGGAAGATGCTCAGAAGGATTTTTGGCCCCGTATGTGTGGAAGGACAATGGAGGAGCCGCTACAATGACGAGCTCTATGAGCTGTACGGTGAACTCACCATCGTGCAGCGAATTAGGCTCGCCAGGCTCCGGTGGGCTGGTCGTGTCATGAGAATGGCACCGGACGACCCATCCCGTAAAGTTCTTTTAGGCCGTCCACATGGACAGAGGAGGCGTGGTAGGCCCAAACTGCCGGGATAATTGATTGGCAGACGACGGCGCTAGACCGTGAGCGGTATCGAGGAATGTTGCAGCAGGCCAAGACCGCGAAGCGGCTGTAGCGCCCGTTAAGTAAATAAGTAAGTAGAGCAGGTATCAGTTAAGACAAAAGATTCTTGACCCGTGGGAAACACGATATTGATGTCGGTGATAGAACTTAAAGTACGACCGATATCTTTTTTTTTCAATTTTCTGTCAAGTCCGATTAGATCGCACCCATCTGGTAAAAAGTTATTTGAATAATAATATTTACTTCTTTGAAGTTTAAGATTCTTAAGAAGGTGTTTCAACCACATCGATGTATGAAGTAATCTTGTACGGGTTTGTTTTTGACAGTTCTCTGTGTTCATTATAACTTACCAATCTTTTTGGTATGCAACCCTCATGCAACATTAATCCGGTAAAATGGTTGCCAATAACTTTTTCAAATGCAGCGATTGACATATCAGTTATTACAGGCAACATCACATCAACCGTAACGTACGTCCAAGGCACCAGGCAAGTGGCAAACTTGCCCTGCCCTAGAACACGGGAAGATGCACGTTAATTTGCATTCTTACCGGTGGGATAGAAACTTTCGCCGGAAATGATTGGCATCCACGGCACGGTGACCGATCGATGCTGCCAACAATCGCAACGGTGCTGCTGCAACGGTGTTTCAAGATGTTGCGTTTAACCGAAACCGAACAGGACACACATACACACACACATACACACACACACACACACAACAAACAGCTCCGCGTAGATCGGAACGGAAGATTCTGCAAACCGGAGCCGAACAACACTGCGGTCGGATAGCTTACGACTAACTTAATGTTGGGAAAGGTGTACCGAACACCCTAAAGCCAAATAGTTTTCCAATTAGTGAAGTTTTCGGTGTGTGCCTTGGCTGTTGGCTCTGGAGGAACCTTCAAAACTCAAACGAATTCACTCGGCCCAAGTATGCCTAAGCGCCGATGCACAAATGAGTATGGTAGCGGCACCGGAGTCACCACCTTGTGTGGATGGGTTCTTATTACCTGGTCTCAATATCAGACCACCCGGCTTGCATCCCGGCGTATGCTTCCTCGGCACTGTAAACATGAGGAAGTTGATATGTAAATAGGTTTCGGAGGATTCGTAGAAGCAAACGGGGAAACAAGCTATGCACCGGGGCGACTTGGCTTGTCGTGTTGTTTGAGCATCTAAAACAAGGAGCGGCCGGGAATGCTAAAATGGCTCGAAACTGTTGCAATACTTGTGCTTACTAATGACAGAAAAAGTGTGCTAAGCTAATAGTTTGCTTTTACCCACAAGCGCTTACCCAATACCTAATGAGCAATTGCACGAGTTTGGTTGTAGAGATGAAACGTTACGTTGGTAGGTACATAATTAAAAGAAGTTTCCCTTCAATGCGTCAATTGCTGGGCCGGATTTGCACAGGCAGTTTGCCGTTACAGCTCTAACGGGTCAGTAAACAACTGGAACAACGACAAGAAAAAAAAACTCACTCGCCAATCTAATCCATCGGTAGAACAATCGACAATGTTCTGCCATTGGCAGTTAAATATCGATTCGTGGTTATCGAAGGTTTTACTTTTCGCTTAGACTGGTGACAGTTGAAATCTTGGACATCGGATGCTATCGTTTAAGTCCATCGTTTGACAGAACCCATTGACGCGAGCATTTTCGTGGCGCCGAGATAATGTCGATGGGTTTTCTGTTCTTGGTAGAAGATCAATTCCCGACCCGTCGACTGTACGCTGCAGCCGTCTGCAACCGACGTTCCTAATCGTGACGTCGTGAGATGTGTCAAATGATTACGTGCACGGATTTCAAAGGTACGTGCAGCAGTTGCAACGGTGTTACGTTGATAACCGAATAAAATGGATGTCGTGTTCGAGATAAAAGTTTTGTGTTTTATTAAGATATTTAATTAAATTGAAAACAGGACACCGAAGAAAGAGTACTTAATTTAGAGTTAATCAACATTTGAAAGTGTGTTAAATTTAAAGGCTTCTTTGTGAATAAACTTACAGCAGGAAATTAGATCCTTTTAATGTAACTGTGGTGTTGAGAACCTCTGATCATCGTGCGGTTGGCAACTGGGGAACTGTCAAACGATGTATTTGGCAACCGGGTAGATACGACGGAAAAGAGCGCGGGCGAAGGAAGCGTCATTGGGAATAAAGAGTTGAAACCGTACAGACGAATCATTCTTTAATTACGACAGTAACTATTGCTGACACAACGTTTCATAGAGGAAAAATGCAAGCTAAAAGCTAAAATTGATGAACAAGGTAATTAAATGAACTACAACAACAAAATTGTACCATGTTTGCGAGAAAACCATACACAAATAATAACTAAATGCAGCACGTTTACACAACAGAAGGACATCGCGGAGATCAAGGCAGCATTGAGAAAAGCGTTCGGGCCTGATCCTATAGAGGCGTACGCAAAGTTTATCGCTACACGTTGGGAAGGTGAACCACCAGAACAGTACCACGAAAAGTTGCGACGCTTGCTATCCGATGCGGGCATCGAAAGTGACGATGTAGTGCGAGCACAATATTGTCATGGGCTACCTGCGGAAGTAAGGAGCGGGCTGCACGCCGTGCCAGAAGTTTTGACTGATATCAACAAGCTTATTGATGCTACAAGAATTCTCTTCCGTGAGTACGGAAAGCGGCATGCAAGTGAACGGATGGCTGTGACGGATAACATGGCGGCGGTGGCGCAGGTTTTGGTGTACGTTTTTATTTGGGCTGAAGAATTATCTTATGCTGTTAGTATCGGTAAACACAAAAACCAGAGCAAAATAAAGCAAAATGAAACAGTATCAAAGCAACCGTAGCAACATGTGTCAAATCGTTGTGACGGAATGCGTTTGTTTTTTTTGGCGGGAAAATAAGTCAAATGTGAAGGAAATGGATTCGAAGCAATAAAGGAGCAACAACAAAAAAAAACAATCCAAACAATTTTAATCGCTATTATTGCACGGCTTTACACGGGAAATATGATTTATTTTGATTGTTTTACGATGTTGATTGAAGTGAAAATGTTTGACCGTGCAATCAGCATTCCGAAGCCAACCAAACCGATGGATTGCAAGGAGCAAAAATTAATGCTAACCGCAATGGAAACACGGCCAAAGAAGATTATGAATACCTATTGTACGCGGAATGGAGCGTTAAATGAAACGGGTTTCTTTGAATTGCAGATACCGTGGGCAATTAATTACATCACCACGCTAGAAATGGCGGGCATGCCGAATGCAAATTCGTCCAATAGTACCGTCCAAAACGCCGTACCATTACTAGGAGCCATTCATGGCGGTAATTAACAGCTTCACAAACCATTCGAATCGCCGGTTAGAGCGGGTTGGGTCTTCGATACAAAGATTATGTTTGTTTCGCGCTGTGCTTTGAACAAAACCCCCTTTGTAAATATGCACAATATCGAGGGAACGAGCACCGAGCACCCAGCAGAAGCGGTAAGCGAATATTTCCGGTGTTAATTACTGGCATCGGTCGGTAAACACGGTCGGTTGGATAGGAAAAATCAAATCGCGTCCGGACCGGTTACAGGACAGATTCGTGTAAGTTTATTGGGAGGAGTGTGGCGAAAAACAAAACAGAAATCCAAACAATGCAAATGTATGCGTTCTGGGAAACGTTAAAGCTACAGCTATTTTTCTGATTTTAGTCCACCCAGTTTCGCTATTGCCTTTTTTTGGAATGGACCACTACCACTGTAGGAGCGAGAAAGCAAGCATTGCATTCGAGATGCGACCAGGGTCAAGGATTAAGGGATTAATTTCAAACGTTTTGACCGTTTACAGAGATCGATATAAGCTGGTTTAGTTCTAGCGTTGTTGTCGATTGTTGTGTTTCGCTACCGGTAAGTAAGGTTGCGCATTGTGTGGCAGAACAGTCAACGAAACCTTTTTGGGGTCTCCGTACAGTTCAGCGGGGTGGCATTATGATTACTTTTTTTTAAATGCTATCCCAATGGCAGAATGAATTTGCTCAATAATGCCGATGAAACGAAACATGGCTACAATATATAATCTATCAATATTTAAATGCTTTGTTTATGAAATATGTCCCAATGGTGTTTAATTGACAACAACCACAAGAAATCAGATTTTCTCTGTAGCAAACGCTTTATAAAGTCAAATACAGAATATTTGATTAGAATATTAGAATAATATGCCATATTTGAATTTAAAGAAGACCCATGATCAATCCTTACACAAATTATGAGTAATAAATTCATAACTATTGAAAGGTCTCAACCAGACACAACTCTACATCAATAGAACACAAGGAAAGTGCAAACCGTTACATAAACTTACGGCTACCAGTTTAACTGAAAGGCAAAGGTAAAGTAGAAAATGAGAAACAGGAACGCTCTGCGCAAACAAATGTGTAACGATCACTTTAAACCTTTCACGATGACCGTCCATCTATGACTGTGTGCGTGGGGAAATATCTTTGCAGGAGGAAACAGTTTGTCAAAGAACTAGGCGTTTTGCTTGGCACGAGGTTTTTCTTTGAGATTCAGGACTGGTCATCAGCATCAAAGCGCTCTATTGTTGCATTGTGGCATAGCGCAACACAAATTAAGACTCTTCTAGAGACCTTTCAGCGCAAACGCACGCGATTTGCGCTTTGATCCTGGGATCGGAGGCTAGAGCACTGAACCAAGTGTATACTGCTTTATTTGGCTTCTTTAGTAAAGCGAATCCTTAACGTCAGGCTGTCCTTTGTCGTGGGACACCTCCACGGCCGCATCGACATCGAAGTTCCTCGTGGCAATCGATTTGTACGTCCTAGTCCGATCATTTCATGCTCAGGCATAAATGCGTCATAAATTTCCGGACGTCTTTTGGCTCGGCTGGTGCGTCCATCAATAAAATAATAGATAGGCATTAAACATGTAACTGCAACAAAGACATTAGAAATAGAGTATACAATTGATGTAAATCACGATAACAATAAAAATGCCTTTGCTGATGATCCCTCGCGCTTGATTGCATTTGATCTCTACAGTTCCATGTAGAGTTGCATTTGATCTCTACAGTTCCATGTACTCAACAAAAATATCGAACAATTTTAATTATGTTTTTTTAACAAACTACAATTGAGTTAAAATCTGTTTAAAATGTAAACAACCACCCTTGTACGAGTTAATCGTTTTATTTTGAAATCATTTTTTGTTCTTTTCCTGGATAAACTCGTAGAGTCTGGGTATGAAGATTTTTTTTAAGTTGGAGTATGGATAAAAACAAACATTTCACGTTACTTCATCATCATGTTTTTTTTTTTCTCATTATTACACACTATTCTCACATTATTTCTAATTATTACATTTTCTTTTCTTTTCTTCTTTTCTTGATTTATTGGAACATAAACTCTCTACACTTTCTTTGCAGTCTAAGCTTTTTGACACGAAAATCATATAGCAATATTCTGGTAATTATTTTTCGGACCTGCTTTGCTAGCTTTGAAAGACTGCGTACGTTGGTTCCGATATTGTTCACAGGCTCATAGATTACGTTCGAAACAGTTACATCACATCTTTGTAAATTGGAAAAAAATGCAGCTTCGAGAGTTTGAATTGAAATACAAAAAATATCACCCGAATCCGTTGCCTGCTAGATGATTTTGGAAAATGAAAGTTTAGCATGAAACCATCTCAGCACACATTGAAAGCATCGATGGAAAAAAGTAATAAAGGAACGTCAGCAAGCTTTGAAATCATTATTCATCAAGCTCAGGTGTGCAACAGACGTATCTTCACTGTGTCTACTCGTGTTACGGAATTTTCGAAGATGGCCAATCCAACGATCAACGGCTGTGGTGGATATGCGTTCCTGGAGCATCTTACGCTTGGGTTGATGAAAACGCTCAAAAAGCTTCCGCGGGTGAGAAACGTGAAGCTCGATTATGCCTTGCCTTGCAAAACTGCGGAAATCACGGCATGGGAAACGACCAACTCCGTACGTTTGCCAGTTGACATGAAGCGATTCTACATGTCGACTGATGGATTTAACGTTAACTGGACATTCCGATACTCAAGACGCGAACAAATACGTGTAGGTCATTTAAACATTCCGAAATTGACGCACATCACGAACCTGAATTTGAACGCACCTGGTCGAATGTTCGAACTCGACCGCATTGCAGACTTGGGCATCGTTTACCTTGTGTACAGGACGCTAGAGACAACCTGCCCGGAAATATACCTTTTCGAAATGGAAACTATAAAATGGACCCTTTTGGCGGACTCATTTACGACCTATTTACGCATGAGCATTGTACATCTCGGACTGCCTTGTTGGCAATTAGCCTTTGCCAGCAGTGGCCTGCCAGGATGGGCTGAGCAACTATTCCTGATATTGGCTCCACATTTACTGGACAAAGACGATGGGCCGATACCGGAGAAAATTGTGTACAAGAAAGTGAAGCCCCCATACAATGTTTTGGATCAGGAAATTTTTCGGACTAAGACACGGGGCACACGCTTGACCAAAAAATAAACTTCGGCCAATGAGAACACACGAGAACAGCCCGGATTAAGGGCAACAAATTTGACCAAGGAAAATGACTTGTACAACATGACATTTAAAAAATTGACAATACATTGCCTACTACGATATGTATACATAACACTGGAATAAAAATAGTTTTATTTAAATATTATGCTAGATCGTTTGATTCTTATTCCAATGGTTGGCTTTCTCTTGAAGAAGTCATATTTTACTCTGATTCAATCTAATAAATCTGCACGGTTTATGAATGTATTGATAGAAAAATAAAAAATGGTGCGTGACGTGCACCAACACTGTGTTTTTTATGATTTGACAGCACTGGCACTGAACGAAGACCGTCTTAGGTAAATTTTTTATAATGCCAGGTTGAAAGACTGTCTTACTTAACAATGATTAAGTAGTCTTGAATCGATTTGTGGTAGTAAGGCGCTGCTCTCGCAAATGTCGTTTACGACAACCGACAAAAACAAACGTATGGGGCTGCATGGAGGTGCTCTAGAATAAGTTGTCAAACATCAACGAATATTTGTCGTAATACGTAATCCGTCGTATTTATTCGTTGACATACCTTCACGCTAGCAATTTTGGTAAAAAACATTGCTGGTTGTCAAAGATATATGCCAAACCGATCGGTTGTTCGTTGACAGTTTGACCAACAAATGCTAGAGCACTCATAAGACATGTCGTTGTCGTTTGTGGTAAACGACATTTGCTAGAGCAGCCCCTAACCGAATTTGATCGACGATCTTGCGAGTATTTTAATTGTAGGGTAGGTGCACCAATTGTTGTGCTAGCACCAATTGTTGTGCTATCGATGAAAAAATCGTAATTATGAAAAAATATGGCCAATACCAATGTCCTAACACCACATTCGTATTATTTATTTGTTATCCTTGTTTTCTTACAAGTTTCACAAGTTTCAGTTTTGAAAGTCCATTAATCGAATAATAGCAATAATTATTTTTGCTGTCAAAAAATCAACCATTTTCACTATTTGTTATTGTAAATTCCTAAAAAACATTCATTTTTATGTTATCAATGATTATTGTTAGATTAAACGACTCTAACTCAGTTTTTGGACGAGCACAACAAATGGTACATCGAAGGTGTTTAGGAAAATTGCTAAAACTTTTGTATTAAGAATTCAATTTCCAAAATTTAGTAAGGAAAATGTAAACGAAATGTGTGCTTATCTAAAAAGCCCTAGTTTATGAATTTTGGATCAGCAAATTATTTACAATTGTTCTTTTAGTTGAAACGCTGTACAAACTCGTCCATAATTGGTACACCTACCCTAATGCAATTGTAATGTAATTGTAGTAGGCAATTGTATTTTTAATACACTATCGAGAGGGCTCATTTGTGCATCAATTTAATAATAGACATTAAACGTGTGAATGAAACAAATACTTTAGAAATTGAGGTAAAATAACAAAAAAACAAAAACGATAACAATACAGATGTCTATGCTGATGATCTCTCAAATTACACTTCCACTTGTACTAAACATAATAAATATCAAAAAAGTTTAATTCCGTCTCCGTCTAACACACTACTATTGACATAAAATCAGCTGAATATGCAAACAACCAGCCTTATACAAGTTAATCGTCCTATTTCGGAATCATTTTTTGTGTCTTTTCCTGGGTAGACTCATAGAGACTGGATATGAAGATTTTTTTTTGTAGTTTGACTATTGATATTGATATTGATTGATGGTCTTTCCAGTTGTTAGAAATTTTATTTTCTTTTTAAAAAAATATTATTGCAATTGAACCCTGTTCGAATAGTTTTGTTAAACACTTAGTAGAGTAGATTACAGTGACCATTTATAATTCTTTATACACAATAGCTTTAGCAATGCGGCTAGGCCCTTCCAAATGAATAAGAAAATAAATAACCAATTGCTTTCATTTATTCACTTAATTGCTTTTATTTTCAACAAGAAACATAAGCAAGATGGTTTTTATAATTTAATTTGACGGTCCTATAATGTAAGTAGTGTATTCATAAAATGCAATAAAATGTGCCGGTAGATTTTGATTGGCTGTGTGACTATTTACAACAACAATCAGTACATCAGTACCGTATTTGACAATACGGCATCATGCCGTATTAATGGATAAATAAATAACAATAAAAATAATAAATAATCAGTACATCAAAAATAAATAGTATCGTTTATTTAGCATACTATTCCCAACTGTGCACAAATTTAGCACAAACATGGCCGCTTCTCCGTGATGCACAACAACGTGCTGGTTCCCAAGTGCAGTTGCTATCGACTGTGCTTAGCTTGATCTTCCCAGAAGTCAAGCAGCACATGCGGTGTATTATTTTTACAACCTTTTGGGGCCGGCGTGCGGTAAATGGATCGAAATGTAATGGATGCAATTTCAATTCGATCGTCCAATGGGAACGTTTCGTCGCCAAAGTGGTTCGTAAAAGGAGCAAAACAAAAAGCGCAAGCAAAGCATTCTTCCACTAAAAGACAATCTAATTTCATCGCCAGCTGGTGTCCGCGCTTCAAATTGAATGTTTAACGGATAATTGCCTCCAAACGGACGCTTGTTTCGTACGCACGCACACCGAGAAATCGGACCTAGTTCTTAACGGGCGAAGAAATGGTCAATCCCGGGCCCGGGCCCATTATGACCGCTGCCGGTTTAGAAATGATTTTTCCCCTGCTTACACCTCACCATTACGAACGAGGGAGTCCGCTGGAAAGAAACGGTGGACATTAAAATGGCCATTGATTGCGACAACGCGCTTGGCCGGTGAGATGATGATGATGACAATACAACGACCGGCGACGAGCCCAGCCGGAGCACGAGGATGATGATGATCCTGCCCGATTTTATGATCATGTCGTTGAAATCAATGAAGTTTGTCTATAAAATCCCGTCCGCCTGATGTATCGTCCGATGTGCCTTCGGGGGCTGTATGATTATTCTTGCAAGATTTGTTGCCACCGACCTACCGGTTACCGGTCGATTTGCGTGTAGCGGAAATTGGTCGGTTTTGATTGGCCGAGCAGGACGAGCCTGATGGTGGTCCACTATTTCCGCCCGCTGCGGGTAAGTTTTATTTCATTAGGTAGGAAATTTAATTTGCCAAACAAACTCCTATTCGAATGCGGAAAATAGGTAAAAGACGGCAGCACCACGGGCCGGCCGTGAAGACGATGAAATATGAAATTCGTGATTGAACAACAAATCGAACAAAAAGGGAAACCGCATTGCCCTCGGACGATTTGCGGTGGCCAGCATGAATCGAGCTCACGAGCACAATCGATTCTGCAGCATTTTTGAATAGGTTTAATTAAAAATTCTTATAAAAGGGGGCCGGGTCGGGTGGCGAACCGGACGGAGGTGAATGGTGAATGAAGTTTTGGGCGATTTTTGCTAGTGTATGTTTCTAGTTCGGGGGATCTAACATTCATTTCCAAGTTGATATTACCGGGGACTATGATACTTTTGCGATTGGAAAAACGCGGTGGTTAAGCATATTGTACGTTTAATTGGACGGTTTTAATGTGCTCTGTTGTGATTGCTGGAAGCTATTTGAGTTTGTAGTTTGAATGAATGTTGAACGATTGAATTGATCGGGATGAAAATATTAAATCTTTCTGTCTTTCATGAAGATGAAGATAGAAAATCGTAACCATGCTGTAGTTGAAGTTATCGTTAAGTGAAACAAGTTTTATTTATTATAAAAAAAAACACACACAAGGAACCTTAATTAATCCAAAAGCGCAAACTTCTAAAGAGGTAACAGAGTATACAGTGCGTAACACAACTATAAGGCCATTTGTTTTTGAGTATAACTGGAAAAGTTAAGAAGACAGATATTTTTTATTTTATTCATATAGAACGGTCTGGCCGTATTGCTAAGATAGATAAAATTGATGTTCTGCAAAGTTGTAGCGAATATGGTTTCGCTTGTACTGTTCGTAAACGTTAACGCGCGCTTCTGTGGCAGTAAAAGAGGGGAGTGCATAGCAGTTGCTGATCGTAGGAAAAATCTGTAAAACATATTTTTGATTTTCCCTAATATTCATCATTATGTCCCATTTTTTGCATATTTTTATCTTTGGTTTTCGAAGTTCACAAGGCACTTAAAGTAATGTACACCGCAAAAACGCTCATTTCTAAGTACGTTTATTTGGCTCCTGCACATGCTATGGGTTCAGTACCAGGGATGTTTATACATCCCATACATAAGTTTACCAAAAGTTAGAAAAAAATTATTTAAATTATTTTTACGTTAAACGGGAGTCTTTCTTACTAATTGTAATTTTTACCGATTTTTAAAATGATAATTTGCATGAAAAACAAAGGATTTTCGTAGGTGGCCTTATAGTTATGGTACAAGGTGCAATTTTCAACCAAGAGAAAAAAATAATATTAGTGTGCGTAAAAATATGCAAAAAACATAAAAATCTGTATTTTTTTATTCTCTACAACTTTGCAGAACATCAATTTTATCTATCTTCTCAACTTTTAAAGTTATTCCCAAAAAACAAGTGGCCCTATAGTTGTGTTACGCACTGTAGGATTATGCTACTGGAAATGAAATTATCTAAAATTGAAAACATCAAGGGTTCTAGCTATCGATTGTTGCTATTGTATTCATATTCAATAGAATATCTGCATATTATTAGTGTATTTTGATATTTAAAGATCTTGCTTTTTCCAGTACAGTATTTTATTAACACAAAACTTAAATAAATGGTTTGCTTTAGTTTTTGTAATTACTATTTTGTTTGGTTTCTTTAAAATATTTTATTTTAAACGATCATTGATCAACTAATAGCTTACGTTGAGTATCCTGAATAAACAGAGTCTTAATGGTTGATGTTACCGTCATGCAAATGGTCCACCGATGTTTGTACTGACTGACGAAATGGAATGAGAAACTCTTCAAGGGTACGTACTTGACAAACCGAAGAGTTGGCCACTAGCGGATCATCGGTTCTGGCAACATTGGACATTCGAGTATCCGAGGCCTGCAAGAAAAGTGATGGGGATAATAAACGACTGAAACAAATACGACATACTACCTGACAGACTGGCAATCCATCCCAAGATGGCCACTTGCAAGCATCAGTTGTATTCGCAGCCAAAAGAGGTATTGTAACAGTATTTATTGGGGCGGCCCGGTGGTGTATCCGATAGCGGCGCCGGTCTTCACACGGCAGGACCGGGGTTCGAATCCCGGCGGACCGCCTCCCCGTACGCAGGACTGACTATCCAGCTACGGGTAAAACTTAGTCACAGAAAGCTAGCAATAGCAGGCCGAGACCTCAAGAGGTTGTAGTGCCAAGGAAGAAGAAGAAGAAGAAGAAGTATTTTATTAACAGAAAACTTAAAAAAAAGGTTTGCTTTAGTTTTTGTAATTACTATTTTGTTTGGTTTCTTTAAAATATTTTATTTTAAACGATCATTGATCAACTAATAGCTTACGTTGAGTATCCTGAATAAACAGAGTCTTGATGATTGGTGTTACCGTCATGCAAATGGTCCACCGATGTTTGTACTGTCTGACGAAATGGAATGAGAAACTCTTGAAGGGTACGTACTTGACAAACCGAAGAGTTGGCCACTAGCGGATCATCGGTTCTGGCAACATTGGACATTCGAGTATCCGAGGCCTGCAAGAAAAGTGATGGGGATAATAAACGACTGAAACAAATACGACATACTACCTGACAGACTGGCAATCCATCCCAAGATGGCCACTTGCAAGCATCAGTTGTATTCGCAGCCAAAAGAGGCTTAGCACACGCGCGTATCAAGACAGGTACAGGATTGCTTACCAGTACAACGACAATCATTTGAGAGTTATTTTGTATTGGTTTTCTTCTGGCAACTTTTTTCTTGGACGACAACTTGATGCATGACGATAATTGTCGGCAAATATTCGATCAAATACGGTGTGTAACGCGTGAGAGCCAGAAGCACAAAGTTAAACATTATAATTGAGCAAATTGTGCTACATAAACTCTCTACACTTTCTTTCCAGTCAAAGCTTCTTGGCACGAAAATCACATAGCGATATTTTGGTAACTATTTTTCAGACCGGCTT